>OZ010607.1:2497458-2609958 GCA_963932145.1 Acanthosepion lycidas | reverse complement strand
TGTTGCAGTATAAACCAAATATTGCTCTGTGGGTATTGAAGAACTACAAATGTGCCTGAGTGGGCATCTGCAACAGGGATTAGCTAACCACCTGAGCAGATGAGCCTACCTTATGTAGAAGTTATATATTTATTTCTTTGTGGTTCTGTGTTTCTGAACTATATTATAGCAATCTTGATTTTGTGGGAAATTTCAAATCACTGAGCATTTGCTTTATGTGAAGTGGTAAAAAAAAAAGGATTAAATATTTTGTAAGATTAGACTTGATGTTTCCACTGTATGTATATGCTAGCATAAGAGACATCCATCATGTTCTTGTATCCTCTACTCTTGGATGAGGGCATTTTCAGTAAGTGGGAGAGGAAGAGACAAGGGATCCTCCAAGATAACTATGGTTTCTTCTACTCATTTTATTGTGAAGTCTTTTCAGATTATATCTTGAATGTGTTTTTGTTTCTTTCTCTTCATTTCCTCAGCCAAGATAGAATATAACCAATTATTTTCGTCTTTCAATATTTAATTTAACAATTCATCTACTATCTTGTCTTTTGGCAGATCATTGATATTTGATTACGATGAAATTTTATTTGTCTACAATATGAATATAATTTTGCAGTTTTATCAATGTTACAGGAGAATAGAATGTTGTTTATGGCATTATAATTTTTTCTTATTAATCCTTAAACAATGGTTACATCTTGATTGTAGATGTACCAGCAATACAGTTTTATATAAAATGACTGACAATACATAACCAGCAATATATTTTATCCGCAGTTGAAGGCATACAATCGTGTTCAAATTATTTAGATTTCAGCATGAAATAAAAGAAAGTGGTTGATATGCTGCTAAACAAAATCAACCAAAACTTAAACAATGGACATCATTAATTCACGTTTCATTGGAGATCAGTGGATATCAATTTCTGAATTAAACTTTTTTAATGATACCTCTATCATCCATTCATGATTTGAGTCTAAATGTTAAATTGGCAACTTTGGGATCCATTAGGTTATTATTCACTAAGATACATGTGGTTACATCCCTCGCTGGAGTATTTGCCTGCAAATCATTGTCATCAACTGTCAGTTATATTCAATGAAGACACAAGGATGTAAAGAGTGATCTCTGTCAAAGAGAGAGTCCAGACATTCCAGGCAGCAACTTTCAGATTAAACAGTTTCTGTATTTTCCAATTTTGTTCTGTCAGGTACCTCAATAATAGAGGCCCATCACTTGTCGCAAATTGATCAGGATAATTTGCAGGCAAGCATTTTTTACGCTACCTTTTCTAAAGACCTCACTGCTCACAGGGCAAGTAGTGCTATCCTTCAATAAGGTTGCCTAGACACTGGAGGTTTACTGGCATGCAACCATCTTGCTCCAGCCACCTATGTGCACCTAACATCTTCTAGTCTCTCAAGTCTGATGCCCCCACTTTTATTCCATCCCACAGGACTTTGACTCTCTTCTTTTTCATCATTGTATGCACTAGATTATAGTGCTAAATTGTCACACACTAACTGCAACACAACCTGGTTTAATTAACATCTGATCCTATGAAAAGATGAATCAGTGCAACAGAGGAGGCATTAGCCAAGTTCCCTGCAGTAGCATCTTAACTGTACTAGGTATCACCAACCATTGGTTCTGCTGGAGACCTACCGAAATGAAGCAGAAACAATCTGATGCAGACAGTATTCAACAACTGCAGTCCACCAACCTGCTGCCACTGGCTTCATCCTATCTCTGGCATGGGAAACTTAGGGATTGCTAAGACTTTGCTCAAGGTCTTGTCCTAACCTTGCTGAGTGAAGAAGTCACTTGGTGAACTGCAATCAAGAGATTGATCTCTGTCCAGTGTCTGCAAATAAAGCTGCAACCAACAAGCCACAAACAGTGCTATGCATGCACACAGACATCTTGGAGGGAATAGAGGTGAAAAATGGGGACAACTTGCTGCAAAGAATCCACAACTTCATTGAACATGGAATGATTCAAGGAGTATCATACTGTTAAAGAATAATAAATTTATGAACGTTAACATTTGTTTTATTTCACTCTTTTCTTTATTTTTATAATCTAAAAGAGTTAAGATGTCCTTCTCATAGTATTCGGAGACATGGTGGATACTGGTTCAGATTTAGGAATCAGAAAGCAGATTTCAAATTCCAGTTGAGTTTATTACGTCCATTTTGAAGCTAAATATGTTGACAGTTTTTACCATCAGTGGCAAACAAGTTTGTTGTCAACACCAAAGGAAAGAATTCATAAGCAATTCACATTAGTGGCAATAGCTTAGAAACTATTTCCAAGTGACATTAGTAACAGGAGCTTAAAACATTCACCAGTCACAAAGCAAGACTAAGAAACAGTGTCCAAAGTAATTTAGTTTTTGCGTTATATACAACAGTCTACTTCATATATCTCAAAACTTGATTTTATAGTCTTTAAATATTTTGACTCAGCAAGTGGCCATTTTCTTTTTTGGGTATTTTATGTGTAAGGCATGTATGGTCACTTTGCATTGATAAGTCATTTTCTCTTTTAAACTTTTTCAGTGGGGGTTGATCTTTTGTTTTCCGCTACACACTTACATGCAAATTCTTCTGGGAAAGGTATGAATCCATCTCTTCTACCTCCAACTATGGATAAATAGCAGGACAGAGACTGGGTCCTATAGCCTTGGGTGGCAACCCATCTTGACGGTCAATTCTGATTTCAAAACCTCCACCTATGGGTTAAATAACCTCATAAATCCACAATTGGCCAAGCATGGTGAGTATAGCTACATCAATATAACCAATCAATAAGGCTTCCTCCAATGAGTGGCATGGATTTAGATCTGATCCAATGACTTTCCATGCCAGCTACCTGATAGTATTTGTGTATAATTAATGTGAAAATAAGAAAAAAATTTACCTTTTTTTTTAAAAAAAAAAAATTTTTTTTCTCTTATTTTTTTGTTCACCTGTTTGGTGTATAAGTTCATGTAATCTTTTCATGCTGTTTAAGGGTTAAATATATCAAGTCTGCGGTGAATGCACATTTGTATAGATGCAAAAGAGGCTTTTCCTAGTTAGCAGCAGGACAGCTTGGCATGTCTAAATATAGGCCTCTCTGTAACTGGTCAATATCCGTGTTTTTGTAAGATGCATCATGCTAATAAAAGCAATGAGAAAACCAGCAGTTGGCAAGACACAGTGTCATGTGAAGTCAGTCCCGTGGTCATTTTGTTCCTAAAGTTGCTGTAGTTATTTTTGTTATCTCCTGTCTCTTTCCCCTCTCTGCCTGTTACCCCCATAGTTGTTGGGAGAGCAGTTGATTAAGTATTTTCCCTCCTACGATCTCAACACACTCTTTGCTTACATTACAACAATGTCATAAGTTTAAATATAGGAGTTGAAAAATGTAAAAGTTTAATATTAGAATGTAATTACTAATTACAGTAACATTCTACTCATTAACAAGATACATAATACCATTTTTTATAAAATCCTTCTTTGGAGGAGAAGAATGTAGTGAGGCTAGTTTCTACCTCTTAATGGGTGTAGCAATATGAATCAGCCAAGGTTTTGTTAAATTGAAAACCCACTGGACATGTCACAAAAATGGATTCAGAACATTTACTTCCAAGTGATGGTCATCAGTAAGTGAAGTCAACTTCAAAGTAGAGAGCAAGAGGCTCAGACTGAGAGAAATGAAGATAAATTACTTTTTTTAGACGAAGATGACAAAGAAAATTGTTATCTATAAAACTGACCATCTCATGAAAAGGCACACAGGAAGAATGAAATGAGCTTTAATAATTCCTTAGTCAAAAGGTTTATGCAAACATCGAAATAGGTCATCCTATGAATAAAGTGGCTGTGAAATCTTTTCCAAGATGAGTTCTTCAATCTTTTCACATGTGATCTTTGCTGTAGGGAGCTGTGAATTATATATAATATGAAACCATGTCTTTCACATTTGATGAAGCTTGATCTCTTTCTTTACAAAGCTGTACCTAAATGTTATATCTGTTGATAATACATGTCAACTACTATTGTGTGTGTGTGTGTATATATATATATATATAGGGTGTCCATAAAGTTCGTGTGCACTTTAAAAAATTTATAACTTTATTTGTATTTGTGATAGAAATGATCTGTAAAAATGTTATAAAGTTTAATGTACCTAGTTTTAAGTATAACTAAAATAACTAATGTGATTTCAGGCATTACTGTAAATCAGTTAGCAAATGTTTTCTGTGAACTGCAAAATCATATTACCCTTTGTATTGCTAATGATGGAGGACATGTGGAAACTTAAATAAAATTTCATAAAACTTTAAAAAATATAGATTTACTTCTTTCTAATTCTTTTTACAAATTATATAATATAAAAGGCTCAAACACTAATATTCCATGGTTATAATTTATCATATTGGAATCATAATCACGATTCAATTCATCAGACCTACAAATATTGAGTTTTACCTGGATTCTGTCCTCTTGGGAATTTATGTATGTATGTATATATATATATATATATATATATATAAAATGTTTACAGGCATCTGTACTTTTTTACCTGCACATTAATTTAATGTCAGTCACACTATATTTAATGTAAGTTTTTCATATCATCGTAAACTGGCTCATGTGCATATATTGACATCTTCTAATGACAAGATCTTATACATATTTACATTCAAATTCACCAAAACAAAGGGAATGGCAACCCCACCCCCATACTAATACAGTTGTCTAATAGAGATTTGGTTATTTATTGATCATGGGCTAGTAATCTCTGAACCCCTCCACTTATACTGTGTATAAGATTTGAAAAATCTCTAGGGTCAAATCAGTCCACCTTGACTGATTGATGTGACCTTTGGTCACTAGTTTAAAGAACTATTATTTGATATCTGTACTAATGGTAGTGGTAGTCATCTTTATTTTGGTCAGATTGCTGAATTGTTTCACCCATTCTTGTAATTTGCCTCCCTTTCACTCATGTATGCAGAGCTTTCTTTTATTACCTTCATTTCTCTGTTAATTTCTGATCTGTTCTTCACTTGAAACTCATCCTCTGCATGTCTTAGACTCAAAAAACAGTGCTCAATGTTAAATAACTGAGCTATTTAATATATATATTAAAACCCAAAATAAAAATAATTCCAGCACTTGGCAATTGGTTTGGTATGAAAAAGTTGTGCAATTAATATAATTCAATGAAATGTTTGAATGATGATATACTGCCTAAATATATATATATATATATATATATATATATGCAATCTCAAGGTTATGATCATAAATAACCCTTTCCCATTTACATATACACTTACTCCAACCACCCAAACAGTATAAATAAGCAGTGTAGAGGTTGTGACTGTAATTAGCCCTCAGTATTATCTTTAAGCAAAAGAAACCTTCCTTTAATCCCATAGTGACCTACATATACAGCCTCTTAAAGGAGTAGTGACACATAGTCTGACATGCAGTGTTGATTCCTATATCTGCACTATACTTATAAACACTCTCTCTGATATTGGGAACTCTTCTCTTATAAATATAGTAAATTTCAAACTATTTATATAAAAAAATAAAATTAGAACAGTATATGCAGGCTGAGAGGAGTAAACATTCTGCTGAAATGTTTAATCTTAGGCCTTCTTCTGACCTCATAATTCTCATATCAGCGGGGGCTGTCGAAGATTTAGATGGTAGCTCATGCTGTCACTAGGTTCATTCTGGTAAAAGAATTCTGTGCACTCAAGCATCATGCTTATTTTGTTCAATTGTAGCCATCTACGAGGATGTGTTTGTATTGTCTGGTTTTCTAAGTAAAGTAAATGTAAACTCCAACTCCAGTCTGCACATCGAGAGCATTTTGAGCCAACAGAAAAGAAACTGGTATTATATAGCTTTCTCGGTCCCAGACCCACATTGATTATTGGTCAATACCTGCCTAGTATTGTTTGCATGTAAATTTTGTCAGCACCACCTACTGTAAGTAGAAAGTCCTTTTTCAACAGCCAATGTGGAAGAAGATGTAACTCCTGCTGCTTACTGCACCATACACAACCAACACTGTATCTCTTGTTGGGTTGACCCAATTCTCCATTACAGAGGGTTGGAGTGTTTTGAGAGGCTGAAAAGTCAAAATGGAGATTTGTTAAGCATGTTGAAAATGAGACGTCAATGGTGCTTGCTTGTTGGAAAATGTGATCAAATAAATGTTCTGATGCTTGAAGAATGTTTGTAAAAAAGGCAAGATTATTTACATATTGAGTGATACTTCTGCCTAGGATCAGTGTTGTATATGTACACACTGTTTGGTATTAAAGTGTTACTTTTATCTAGAATTGGTGCAGTATCAGTGTGCACTGTCTTACTTGGTATTTGCAATTTAATTTTGCCATTCTGTTTTAATGGTAAGCCTGAAATGCTATTTGCAGGTTGGGAACACTAGAATCAAACAGACCTGGAAGTTTATATATCTGGGAAGTGTTCTGACAGAGGATGGTAAATGTGACACTGAGATCCATAGATGTATTGGGATGGCCAAAGAGACATTCTAAAAGCTGGGCAGAGTATTATGACACAGGAGGATTTCTTTGGTAACGAAGAAAAGAATACTGATCTGTTATGTGACATCTGTCTTTCTTTACGGCAGCAAATGTTGGACAATTTCCTCAAAGATGAAGAGATTCAAGGCTACAGAGATGTGGTTCTACAGAAGGATGCTAAGGATATCATGGACCAAGTGTGTGAGCAATGATGAGCTCTTAGAGAAAATGCAAACAAGAAGGAGGCTTATACTTAACATCAGGAAGAGGCAGCTGAAGTTCTTGGGACACATAATGAGTAAAGAGGGCCTGCGGAATCTGATACTCACGAGTCGAATAGAGAGAAAGAAAGACAAGGAAAAACAACACATGACATACCTGGTGGGCTTAAGCAAGTGGATGATAGAATGTGGTCTGCAGGAGGTGGCAGAGGGAAGGAACTATATAGAGCTGCAAGGGATATGGAGAAGTGGTGAGCCATGATCCCCCTACATTCTGAAAGGACATGGCACATAGAAAGAGCAGAATGCTATCAGAATGGATATATCACTTGCATGTTTAAATAAAGGCAGGATTAATTTGTGGATTTTATATTTCTATTTACTTTAGCAAGGAAAGGTACTGCAGAAAAAACAAAAAAGCATTTTAACTCTTCATTTTATATGAGGGGCAGCTAAAACATTCTTGGTTTGACCAAAAGACTAAACATTAGAAAGTTTGGCAGGGAAGGGCATCTTGGTTGAGTCAAGAAAACTTTCAGCATCCACCTTATACCCAATAGTACCTATTTCCCTTAATATTTCATGAATGTAACTTTTTACTTTTTCCCCACCTCTGGCTTTGATTTAATTTTCAATTGTAAATGTTTGTCATTAATTCTTTGCAGAATAAATACAATTTCACTGTCAGCATGAAAGTAATTCTTATGCACAAGACAAATTGGCTCAAAATGCCACCAACCAATTTTTGATTTCAGTTTATTTTGCTCTGAACTGATCCTTTGTATACAAAATGGTACCTGCAAATTATTTCTTAGAAATTTTGTTAACCAGAAATTCTATTTAAATATACAAGTAGCAAAAAGCAAATTGGCCAATTTTGAAAATTATTTAAAATTTTCTTTTCATTACAAATTGAAGATTTTGTAAAATTGCTAAAAATGATCAAATTAACTGGTTGTCTCCTGCAAAGTTTTTTCTCTTAAGACAACTCTTTGTTTCTTAAAAAAAAAAAAAAAACTCTTTGTAAACCAAATGCAACTTTCTTTTGTTATAGAACATTGAAATTTCTTTTTTTTTTTAAAATAATGAATTATGAATTTTTGACATATCAATTGGCTATATACTGGTCATTTCATATCAAAGTACTATTAAATAAAACATTTGGCAATTTTAAAACAAAGGAAGAAAAATTATTCAAAGAAAAAAAATATTTATAAATCAATATTTAATCAATTAACAGTTCAGAATGGGGAATTAAATATTATTTGGGACAGACCATATACAAAAATATTTTGACTCCAACATTAAACTAAAAACATACTAACATTTTACAATAGTTTTATAATTAATTTTTCAATTAGTGTTTAACTAATTTTTTCAGTTTATCACATCTCTCAAGTCATTATTTAATGGACATAAGCAATGTGGATCAGAAATTACTTTCTAGCAATGCTTGCTTGCTTGCTTTGGAAAGCTGTCATAATGTGACAGTTGCTATACCAATTAGACCACAATGCTTTCCAGCTGCACTCATTCAACTCTATCCAAATAAACATTATTACTTTATCAAAGCTGATGTAAGATTTCATCTTTATTGATATATTATTGTTAATAGCTTACTTGAAGAAACAGTTTTATAATAAATGTAAATTTAGTCATTTTTTTGTTCAAATATATCTTTCTTTTCTTCTCTAAGTTTTTATTCCACTATTAGATGGAATAAGATTTGAATTTTTTACATGAAGCCTTGTCAATTATTATTCATTTTTCACTAGGATTTCTTTCATCTTATTTCTCTTGCTTTTTATTCCACAATTACAACAAAGATGAGGAAACTTATCCAAAAGAATCAATGAATGACTGTAACAAATTTGTATCTCAAATGATGCTTATTACTTCCTATTTTTCTTGATTGGATTGATTTTGCAGTTCCTTAAGATTTCAAAATGTCATTTTCTCTGCTATTAGCTTCTTTGAGTCAATGTCTCTCAAGATTTGTGAAATAATTTTTCTTTCAATATTAACTTTTTGTACACTGTAGAATTTCCCATTGCCACTTGTAATTTTTCTTAATTTAAAAAAAAAAAAACTAATGTAGGAATTTATAGAAATATTTTATTATGAATGTGCAGGATATTTCACATATACTGACTTATAGTGAACTTCAGGAAACAATTTGGAATCATTATAAAATGGATTATATTATGGCATAAACTTCTGGAAAAGTCTTGTACACTTTGATGTTTTAACTTTTCACATTTGGTTTTTTACATAGTTAACAAGATTTTATTTAATTAATTTTCAAAAGTAGATTAAAATTTACAATATTTCCATATATATGAAAATTTGATAAGGGAGAAAGAAATCTGATGTATTGTAAGTTTCCCAGACACCTTTTTTACACACCACCAAATTTTTGAAATATATATATTTCCAACCCTCCTTAGTGTTATGTTGGTTACCTGCCTGCCACCCTATGTGTTATCTTCTCTTTTATAGAGATCTCTACTGAAGGGGAGATAAGTACCACATTACACTTCCTAGTTATGTACCTACAAAATCTCTTTCTGATTCTAAGTATAGGTGTCTTTTTTGTATTCATTTTCTTTAAAACTTCCACATTGCTTATATGTTCCATCCATTGTATTCTTGGCATCCTTCTTTAGAATCATATTTTTGTTACTTTATGATTCCCCTTTATCTGTGAGGAAATTGTCATATAGGAGAATTGATATCACATAGCAGTTCAGTACTCTTTTCTTTGTTTCAAACAAAATTTTCTTATGTCTTAGTAATTTACTAATTTTTTTTTTTTTTTTTTTTTTTAAATAAGTTATAAAGAAAATATTAATGTGAGATACATGGTCCATGTTCTGGAACTTGCCATAGAAATAGTTCTTTCTTTGATTTTGTGATCTGTTGTATGAATGAACCTGAAACCGATTTGCATGACATCTAGTGTAGCATTTCAAAGTTTCACTGGTTAATTGCTGCGCGCCAGTATGAACCTTATGTAGAGTAATTGGCCATGGTTAAGTGCAATTGGCAAAAATGCCCAACAAACAGAATTGACAAAAGTTTTCAATAAACAGTAAGAAAAGGAAGAAAACAAACAGCAAAATAATACTAAGCAAACAATATATAAGGCAAAAACAATATATTGGGTTGGTGCAAAAATAATGTCGTTTTCTCACATATGTTAATATGCGAGAAAACGACATTATTTTTGCACCAACCTAATATAAGGCAAAACTAGGTAAATCAGCAATAACAAGGCAAAAAATTCACAAAGAATGGTGTTAACATGCAAAAAAGGGATATAATCAAGTGATTGTAGTGTTCTGACTTCAAGACAACAAGTTAGGAAGAAATCCCATCATGCTTCTGTATGAGTTGTCTATAAATTTGGGTGGGGATGTTTTTTGTAGTCGTTCCTTTTGAATCAGAACCAACATCTTACTCTTCAAGATATCCCACAAGTTTTCAGTTGAGTTAATGTCACACAAATAACCTGTCCACCTAATGAAATGATTCTCATTGAAAACCATTTTCTTCAGATTTTCAATAGTTTTCTTTAGCAAATTTGATGCAGCATTATTATGCAAAAGAGTCATCTTTCTGAAATCATTTGACTTCTTCTTCAAAAAATCAGTATCTGAGATCATTGGAAACTTGTCATGGGCTCACCTTTTCACCATTTATAATCTCCCTGCAAAAAATCACACTGTCTCTGCTTTATTGATGTCTCAACCTGTGAGGGCCGTTTCCACCATAAACTAACAAGCCTGGGTTATAAAGAGTAGTAGAATGGAACAGTCTAAAAGTCTTCAGCTATTCTGTTGCCTGTTTCAGCTTCCTAATGCTTAGGGATCAGTCTCACATGTTTTGCTACTTGATTTCCGACCAAGCATCTTGTATATTTTGACATTTCCTTACTGTCACAGAGAAATAAAAATGTTCTAGCTTTACAAAGATGGCTTTTATTTTAATAACTGCTCTCTTGATATAAAACACAGATTGATGAGATAAAGTTCTCATCTTGACCTTAAAAAACCTACATCAGAATTTTCCAGGATCTTCTGCAAACTTATTCCTATTTTGGTGAGATTTCTGCTGCTGCTTATTTTAGCAATTTCCTTTGTTTTACCTTCTGCAAGATCCACAATTATTAAAGTTTTCAATCTATCCCCCAAAATCTTACTTTTAGTTCACTTTAAAGCTTCAAACTTTAAAAATGGTTATTAATTTGAAAATCAGGATATTTCTTAGAAATGATTGCCGTTTGTTTCTACGTGTGCACTTTTTATACCTATTATACCTACCTACCTCATTGACAACAGTCATAGACATTATGGACTCTATTAGCATTCCAATGGCTGTATAAATAACTGCTTCACCAGCACATCATATGATTTCATAACTGACCTTCTCCTAGTCTGGTTGCCAATCTACCCTGCTGTTTAACCCATATGCAGAAGAGATTTATACATTGTGCGAAAGTGAATGTAATGAACTGGAATTCTAATTTGATTGGTTGATTTCCACATTCTAAGCTACTGACCATTACACTGTCTGCACTTTCAGTATAAACTGGTTTTCATCTTAGCTCTGCAGGTTCTTGCAGTACTGCTTCTACTTGATGGGTCATTTTGAGACTGAACATGAGGACATGATGTCCTATTCATTCTAAAGTTGGTCATCTTTGACATAAGTATTCTCAGTGTTCCAGCGACAAATACCATATTTGTACCATATAATTATATAATAAAGATCTAAGAAAATATTATTTCTACATTCATAGTAGTATTCATTTATTTTTTTGTTTCCTGGAAACTCTCCACATACCAGCAGACAATGACTCACATTTGTTTAACAGTATATCAATTCCTTATAGGTCATTTATGCTGAAATTTAATTTTCTTGAGATCTTGAGTAATTTTTTCTTTTTACAAAAATCTCTGTGGCTGACAATTTTTTTATTTTTAAACCCATATTTTCATATTTATGACCCTAGTTTGGGGGTCCATTATTTGCCCAAAGCTGAGGCCCGAACAGGTGCTACCATCCTGGGTCAGGGTGGACCTGTGAACAACAGCAATTAAGAGGTTGTTCGACACTCCTCAAAACCTCGATTAGACATATTGCTGCTGAATGTAGTTTATCATCATATCCAGGACGAGATGACTTGTGTACCAGTGCTGGTAAATGTACCACACTTTGAGTAGCACTGTACTAGTATGCCTCTAAAAGAAAGAAGCCATTAAAAGTTAAGAATTGGAAGTGATGCACATGTGTGTTCAATCACTAAGGGAAAAGATATCCTCATCCCTGGCACAAGGTCCAGTTTGGTGTTGTCATTACAGCATGAAAAGAGAGGAAAAAAAAAAAGAAGACAGAAAGTGTCCCATTTTTATTGTTGTTTAACAGTGCCCTCTAACAGCATCTTGGCAAAGCCAAGTGGGGATAACTCCCAAGAAAAACATTGCCATCATTCAGCCAAAAATTATTCCAGTATTTTCTATATATTGATAAAAATAAAATAGTACAAGGGGCAATGGGTGCATTGTTGCCATTTTCTATTTTTAATTTTGCACATGTGCATTGTTTTTGATTTTGTTGACTGCACAACATAGTGGGGTCAGTTGGGCACCATCTTTGAGAAAAAGAGCAACATATTCACACCAGAACTTTGGAAATAGCATACTGTACTCTTTGGCATTTGTCTCCAATATGAACTTTTCATATTGTTTGGGTGTCAATTAGAGGTTAGGGTTAGATGAGCCTAATGGTGATTACGAAGGTACGGCAGCTCAGAAAATTTACTATGATCCTTCTGATGAGAAGAGAACACCTGAATTTGTTGTTGAGGGCCTTAGACTCAATATGGAGGCCTACATTAAGTGCTTTGAGGAGGTAGTGCTGCCCTGGGTCAAGAGGGTGGTTGCTGGAATACCCTGTCTAGCAACAGGACTCTGCATCATGCCACACAAGCATGGAGAAACCAGTAATGGCTGTCAGACAATTTCTGTAACCACATTGCCCCTTACATCTGGTTATCTAACTCCCAAGACTGCAACTCCCTTGAGTATATGTGTGGGAAGCAGTTGAGCAAGAGACCAACAAAATTCTTTGTATGAACTGAAGACAAGGATTATGGCTGCATTCACTAACTTAAAAAAGAAGATCATCCAGAAGAGTTGCAGGAGATCCCAAAGTCCCCTGGAAGCCATGATTGCAGCCAATGGCAATTTTATTGAATAAATTTATTCTTTTAGTATTTCAAGATATTTTTGTGTAATTTTGGTAAATTTATCTGTTAAAATGAGATGTCAGTGTTATTTTCATTTTTATCTGATTTAGATGACAATTTATACATCACACTCTAATGATTTGGGATGTGACTTAAAACAGTAACACAACTTACTCCGGTAAATGATATATATTATTTAAATTTATATTATTTAAATTTAGCCATAATAGCATGCCAAACTGACACTTGACTAAAACTGAAACGTGTGCCACTCAAAAACCTGAATCAAGAATATTTACCAAAAGCCAAAAGCATTTCAAGTATCACAACAGCAGATTTGGTAGACTGACTCAGTAGGTTGGGTACCAATTGTTATCAGCTATACAAACATTTAAATATCCAGAAAGTGTTTTAACCATGGATAGAAAATGCAACCTCAAGGGCATATTGGGATAGCAAAAGATGCCTAAGCAAAGTATTAAGACAGAGGAAAATTTTCTTAGAAAAAAAAAAAATTAGTACAAAACTGTTATGTAATATCAGTCTTCCTATATGGCAGTGAATGCTGAACAATCTTCTCACAGATGAAGAAGAGACTTGAAACAAAGAAATGTGGTCCTACAGAAGGATGCTGAGAATGTTATGAACTGAACATGTGAGTAATGAGGAACATTTAAGGGAAATAGAAACAAATATTCTTAATCTCAGAAAGAGTGAGTTGAAATTTCTAGGATACATAATGAGGAAAAAGGACTTAGAAAATTTAACACTCACAGGACAGATTGAAGGCAAGTGGGATAGAGAAAAGCAGTTCATTACCTACCTAACAAGCTAGTGTAAATTGTTGGCAGAACAGGGATTAGGCAAGCTAGAAAAAAGACAAACTTTCCTAATGGCTACAAAAGACAGGAAATTATGGAGAGCCATGATCACATGTCATGAAGTGATATTGTAAATAGAAGATGACATACAGTCTGGGAGCTTTCCAATACCACATTGTATAAGTTTCTGTTAATTCTTGTTATAAATCAAACTTCAAAGAAGGAATTATTTGAATGAACAAGTCTTGCATTCATTCACTTTATAACTTCGTCTTTGAAGTATTTAAGACTTATCATTTTTTTAAAAGAAATATTTATCTAATAGAGATTTTTTTTTTTTTTTTTTAAATTGTAATGCACGTAAACCAAGAAAGTTGAAAATTCCAGATTGTTGTTTTGTCTTGTATAATTTGTTTTTTGTTTTTAATTTATAAGAAAGTTTTATTAAGAGAAAAGTTTTAGTTCTCTATTTTTTGTTAAAAAACAAAAAAAAACAAACTCTGATTGAAATTTTCTTTAGTTTAATATTAACCATTTTCAAAAACTTTGAAGTCACTTTGAAATTGACAAAGACACAGCTTATGAAAAGTAAATGAGTAAACTGGTACAGGTGAAAGTAATACAATTTTAAAAAGAGTCTAACAATACATCATTATCAAAGATTTATACCTATATTTTATGTCAGGTCACTCTTTGCAATGTACTAGTGCCATGTATCCCAATACTACCTGCTATTTGCTTTTTCTGGTGAGAAGGGTTGCTAGATATCCTACAGGATTAAAAACAAGACCTGTCAAATGGTGGATAAACCTCCTTGCCATTTATTGCAATGGTATTGTGATGAACAGTCCTATAGAAACAAGTGAGCCAGAGTAGCTTGCATCTGGTGCGAAGGAAAATAAGGGTCTTACCTCAATGTGTGGCACATGGCATCAGCAATTTTGCTCCTTGAAAATGGCATTACTCCCCTGTCTAGCTATTCCAACAGTATGTGCTGTAACAAGGGTTTTTGTACAGTTTGGCATGCTTCAAACAATAGCAAGCCGTGTGCTGATTGGTCGGTCTGGAGAAGGTGCTTTACCTGAATAACTGAGAATGAAAGTGAAGAACGCTGATTGGTTGGTCGACCACACTGTTGGCCTGATAAAAGAGGGCTGAAGCAGTGAGAAGAAAAAGACTGGTTTCCATTTTGAAGTGTGTAGAAAGCAAGAACAGAGGATTGGACCAGCGGTATCTTGAATTGTACGAACGACATCTGAGTACTAGAGACTCATTTAAACTACAGGGATATACTGGGCTCCATAGTTATGTATGCTGGCAGTGTTGTGATGACACAGCATCACTGAGTAGAGGACTTCGTAAACTAAAAGTTTAATGGCCAGGACTTCCTAAACTAAAGTTAATGGCCAGAACAATGGTTCCCCACCCCAATAGAATCAATAGCTATGTCTATGATTCAAGTTGGAGGACTGACCGTTGTTTGATCTGGAGAGGTATAGGTTCTGCCAAGTTTATTTGCTCAAGGCATACTATTCATGATAGATAACCCAGATGTGTGGAAGGAAGTTGTCAGGCGCTCAGAAGGCAGGAATCCACCTCTTCTCCCCCTGTTATGGGTTAATTAGTAAGACTTGTATCATTAAAATCATCTCAAAAAAATATTCTTACAATCTAAAAATATTTTCTGGGTTTAAATAACCTGCGAAAGGTTGATAAGCTATGAAAAATAAATAAATCAATCAATCTTCAAAATCCTTTCAAAAAGTTACTCACACACATATTGATATCCCCAACTCCCTCAAAAATAGATTTCATAAAATTCTTCTTTCATGGAAAAGCCGGTAGTTTCACAATGTGCTAGTATTTTGCTGGATACAGAAAATGGGAGAAAGTTACTATGACATTTCTGGACACTTTTCTCAGCATGGACAGAACATCTGTTGGATTTTCCCCAGTTTAACAAAAAGCTTGATGTGCATCCTTGGTTCAGAACTCATAGAAAGTATTCTTTACAGGAGTTTGAAACTCACCTGGGAAAATCTGAAGACTATGTTTATAGAACTGAGAATGGTGCCAAGATGTTGCACAACAGTAGACTGTGAAACTGCTGAGCCAATCAGTAATCAGCATCCTCAGTTTCAGTTCTTTTTTTACTACGGTTGGTTGATTGTTTTTTTTTGAAAAACTTCATTTTTAATATAAATGTCAGGTTCATCCAATATAGGTCTACATTCATCTCCAAATCAGTTTTCATGTACTACTTAACCCAATTATATGTTTTCTCTTATTGATCTTTACTTGAAGATGATAATTTTGTCACTTTCAATTCTCTTAATATTCTTCATCTTTTCTTTCTGTTTGCAGCACCAGCCTCTTCAAATATTTTCTTGTTGTTCAATCTACTTTGGTTATTCATTACCCTTTTAATTTTTCTCAAATTTCTTTTTAAAAAATACTTGAAAGCTGTTTTCATTTTTTATTTTTTTTATTCTTTTGGCAATGTCTTCAATTACATTTTATAATGGCTTTTGTTCAACTTTTTGCAATTTCCAAAGTTGTATCCCCATTTCTCAATGTCTTTACAATATTTTCTTTCTCTTTTGACGTTATGTCTAACTTACAACCCAATGTTTATATGTCTGAAAAGTAAGATATACTAAACGATCAACATGATGAACAACTTTCAAGTTCCATAACAAAATTGTACACAAATTTTTTTTTATTCACTTCACCCAAGCAAGGCAATAATGCCATTAAGACACAGGGAGGCTACAGGGAGTGCATGAGAATGAGAAGACTTTAGAAGGAACTGGAAACCCAATCCTAAACAAGAAACAAGGGATAAACCTCCACTCTTGTTCAAAAGAGCAAGATGGAGTGTGAACTGGGCAATAGGCGAATCTATCTACTCCTATTAGAGATATTAACAAAAAGCAGAAATTTACATGGTATATTTACCTTATAAATGTATAGTGAAGACTTTACCAAAATGTATAAATTTGCATAATAAAATTTGTCCTAGAATATCTGTGTATAATATGCATACCCACTCTGCCATCATTTTCAACATCTGATAGGACAGCAATTCAGAGATTTGGTGCTCATAGTGTACCACAAGCTCCCCAAATAACTTTCCTCGGGTTTTGAATTCAGAATTGACCTTCTACTAGACTAGTTGGCATCCAAGGCTATTTATCCATAGCTGGAGGGGGGAAGATATAGATTCCTACTCTTTCCTAAGGGTATTTGCATGTAAGGGAATGTAATGAACTCGATTGGAACTTGAACTCTCCAATTCATCAATCCAAGTAGAAAAATGGAAATCTGTAAAAGGTGAAGGTTTCAGTTTCAGAGGAATTTTGAGAATCGAGAGAATTGGCACTTAAATTATCCAAGGTCTCAAATAAAACCATCCAAAGTAAGTTCTGAATATAAATTAATAATTATTTACATTATTTGGACTGTTACCCTCATCTTCATTGCCATATTCATAACATTTTGGACATTGTATGCTCCAGATTGGAATTTCAAACTGAACCCTTTATTTCTAGATTGTTCTAGTTCTATGCCATGCCTCTTCCGAATGTCTCGGTTATCTCCCTTTAACTCAACTCTTCAAGTTTTTTGGTTCACAACTCAGAACTTTAGTCACTGAATCTAACCAATGTCATTATCCACTGGACCATGTGTCCTTGAGTGCATCTGTGTATGAGTTTTTCCTAATGTTTCAGTAACCGTTTTTTTTACCAGTGCTCATATTGAAATTTTTCTGTTATTATTCTTTCATATTTTTTTTTTACCAGAGCTTATATTGCAATTCATAATGTCATAATAATGCCAACAATATTGTTGAATTCTGTCATTAAAAAAAGAAAATAATGAGAATTTTTTTGTTGCTGACATCATTGATCCTTTTTTTTTTCTCTTCAGATTTAAAAAGAGAAGCAAGCATTTGTCATATGTTAAAACATTCTCACATTGTGGAACTGCTGGATACGTATAGTTCAGATGGAATGCTTTATATGGTTTTTGAATTGTAAGTTCACTTTTTATTTTCATTTTCTTGAATTCATTTCAAACAATTTATTTCAGGCCATTAATCCAGATACATGGGGATCTCTACAGCTTCCTATCTCTTATAATTCTAAAGAATATTTCCGTATTATCCATCTCAGTGCCTGATTTGCCATCTGTTTACACAAGCTTGTTAGGTTTCTCACAGTCACTGTGAGTGTCAAATTCTCTAAGCCCTCTTTCCTCATAGGTCCCAAAAACATCAACTGTCTCTTTCTAAGTACAACTGTGCTTTTTCTTTGCATTTTCCTTAAAACTTCCTCATTACTCACATGATCAGTTGATGGTATTCTCAGTATGCCCCTGTAGAAACAAGTCTTTGTTACTTCAAGTCTCCTCTTTATCTAAGAAACAATTGTCTACCATTCACTGCAATGTATGAGGATTGATATTACGTGACAGCCCAGCACTCTTTTCTTTGTTTCTAATGAAATTTTTCCATTTCTTAATATTCTGCTTACTTTTGGAAGGAACCTGTCTCAGCATCCTTCTGTAGAACCACATTTCTGTTGCTTCAAATCTCCTTTTCATATCTGAGGAGATTGTCCAGCATTCACTGCCATATAGGAGGACTGATATTACATAAGAGTTCAGTACACTTTTCTTTGTTTCTCATGAAATTTTCCTGTTTCTTCAAATTTCTTTTAACTAATTCAAAACTTTAAAGGGAAATTAGCTTTTTCATTTGTCGTTTGATTTGTTTATACAAAAATGACAAGTGATGTATTGATTCATTTGAAATCCTTTCTTTGTTGTCCTTCACTTGTGACTTTCTGCCTGAATTTCTTAAATTAGACATTACTATTATAGGAATTAATTCTGGCTATGGCAACATGATAGCTTAGGTTATAACAAACACACTTTTTCATATCTACTTGTTATCAGTGTCCTCTATAAGGTAAACTCACTATCTACTCAAAGAATGAGACATTGTATAGTCTCTCTCACAAGTTTGATTCTGGAGTTTACCGGTGTCTGTGTAAATGTGTCAAACAGGAGTAAATCCTCTATCCCATTATCTCTTCAATCAGTTTGACATATTGACATCAACTTCTGTAAAATCAAAACACTTTGCTTGGAAATTCTCTTCCAACTTATGATTTTTCAGGAGTATCTTTGCCTGATTTTCTCCCTGAACAAAATCTCTACTAAGTGATATGAACATAATTCTGTCCATGGTTTCTGCTTTCATCTCCAAACTAGATTCCCACAAGGTTTGCAGATAGTATTCTTGCAATTGTCCTAACAGAATGTGCACTTGAACTGGCTCCTGTTTTCTCCAAACTCTACAGTGCCTTGCTTCTTCTTGCTTTCCATCTTGTTGGAAATCCTCTTCTGTAGTTCCTGTCTTTAAGAATTCTGGTGAACATTCTGGTCCATTGAATTATCACCCTATTTGTCTTTTACATCTTTTTGGCAAAGTGGTGGTGACTCTAAAAACCATTAAAATAGTTAGGCATCTCACTTCATGCAGCCTTCTTTTGGATAAGCAATATTGCTTTTGTTTTTCTAGGCCGTTCACTCATGTGTTTACAGTTATTACTAAATTTTTCTATCGGACTTTAGATAAGAACCAGGAGGCTTGGGCTGCGGCTTTAGATATCTCAATGGCATTTTGGCCTTCTTGCCATAAGCTTAAGGGTTATGGATAAATATTTGGTTTACTACAATTATTCTTAAAAAAATCATGTAATAATGTTTATGTCGAATGAGCATGTTTCTTGATCTTTTCACATTAAAGTGGATGTCCCCCAGGGCTGAGTCCTTGAACTTAAGTTTTTTCTTATCTTCATCAACAACCTCCCCAATATCATCAGTTCCCAACTAGGTCTTTGTGCTGATGGTACAACTATTTACTTAAGTCTTAATAGTAAGTCTAATCAGTCCAGTTGGTTGGTTTTGTTTAGTAGTATATTAATCTCTATAGGTTATTTAAATCCAAACTCTAAATCTTTTGTACATAATTTTGTACTTTCAGAGTAAAGCTATATTTTTTAGATATATAGTTTATTGTTGGTAATTTACTATAAAAATGTATTTTTATATTTTTTTGGTGTTGCATTGATTGTCATTTTGCTATAAAAATGTATTGTTGGTCATTTTTTTTTTTTATAAAAATGTACCTATGATTTTTGTTTAGGGGTGGGTTGACTATTTGCCCATAGCTGGGATCCTAACAGGTGCTACAACCCCAGGTCAGGGTGAACCAGGGAACAACAGCAGTAAAAGGTGGTTCCACACTCCTTAAAAGCCCCAAACTCCTGATCAGGGTGTTTGCTGCCAGATGTAGTTTAACATCATACCTGGATGACGGATGATGCAAAAGATTAATAAATGTGAATGAATATGAGAAAAGAAAAGGAGAGAGAACAATAAAAATTTACAAATTAGGACGATTGATATTAAATTTTTGAAGATCAAAGTTTTATTTTATTATCACAGCCATGTTAACCTCTATGGGTTATTTAATTCCAAAATCTAAATCTTTTGTACATAATTTTATACTTTAAGGGTAAAGGTATGTTTTTTAGATATATAGTTTGTAAAGCACAAAATTTTTTATATTTTTTTAGTGTTACACTGTTATTTTACTATAAAGATGTATTGTTGGTCATTTTATTATAAAAATGTACAGTTGATTTTTGTTTGGGTTTCACTATTTGCCCACAGATGAGACCCTAACAGGTGCTACCACCCCGGGGTCAGGGTATACCTGGGAGCAACAGTAATTAAAAGGTGGTTCCACGCTCCTCAAAGCTTCCAAATTCCCCATCAGTGGTGTTGCTGCCAGATGTAGTTTATCATCATATCCAGGATGACCAATATGTCTGACAAAGTAGGAAAAAAAAATTGTAATGTAATTGTATTTTTTTTAATTATTTCACCCCAAGTAAGGCAATAAAGCCACTAGGATGCAAGGGGGTTACTGAGTGTTAGAGAATATGAAAAAAATTACACTTAAGGAGAACAATAGAAGAACAAGGATTAAGAAGACAGAAGATAACGATTGACATTGTATTTAAATGGAAAGCAAAAAACCGGAAGAGAGTTTCACAAATGAGAAGTGTGAGAGAAGAAACTGTTAACATAGAACTTACGGTTGCATCGAGTCATTTCAACTGTAAAATGATGAGAAATAATTGTCTATATTTCTGAGATGAGGTATTATGTACATTATTTGGACTATTGTCCTCATCTTTGTTGCCATGTTTATTACAACGTTTTGGCCGTTGTACACTCCGGCCTTCTTCAGGTGGTTGGAATGTCGAACTGAAACCTTTATTTCGCTCACTGGGGTAGACTGTTCTAGTTCCATGTGCCATGTTTAATGGATGTCAGTTATCAGTTATTTCCCCTCTTCTCTGGCACAGTGGGTAAAGTTGTTAGTTAGATTCAGTGACAGGACCCAAAGAGTGTGAGTTCAATACCTGGCTAAGGCAGTGGAGAACATTCAGAAGGAAATTAACAGGAGATAACTGATAACTGACATCCATTAAAACATGGCATGTGAAACTAGAACAGTCTACCCCAGTGAGTGAAATAAAGGGTTCCGTTCGACATTCCAACCACCTGAAGAAGGCCAGAGTGTACAATGGCTGAAATGTTGTAATAGATATGGCAACAAAGATCAGGACAATAGTCTGAATAATGTAAATAATGATGAGAAATAAGTATTCTGAATTATTAAATCTCTTTTAAATATTGGCCTTGAGCCTGGATGGGTGAACCTCAAGAAAGATAGAATAATGATATAAGAAATATCATTAGAAAAAATGTGATTGGTACAAAACTGCCAACTGCAAATTTTACACAGTTTTTAATTGAATTGAGAGAAATAATTTTTAGGCTGCAATAAAATTTATTTCATCAAATTTTTACTCATTGTCGAAAAACTTTTTTATTTGTTGAAACAGAAAATGTTGTCATTTATAATTTTTCACAGTTGTTTTTGTTCATTGAGAAAATTGAAAAAAAATAAAAAAAATTTAATTATTTTCAATATTCTCAATGTTGGTCATAAGTAACCAAATAGTCACTTTCATGGAAATTTTCTCTCTTCATCTTTTAATACAATTTCACTTTTACCAATTCCTCTTCCCATGCCATTTTACTGATAGAAATATCTAAAGATGTTTCTTTGAAAAAATTCTTTAGAAAATTGAAATTAGCAAAATTCTAGTTGGAAGTCTCCAAGCAATTTCCAGTAATCAGTAAAATAATAATCATATTTCTGCTATTCTTCTGCAACCTCTTCTCTCTTTCAGGCTGGATTCTCAATTATTACATGTTATACATATATATATATATATATATATATATGCATGCATCACATCTTTAAATGAAGGTTTTCCTGTGTGACTCATCCCCTCTTTTAGAGAATCATGGATTGATAAACTTTTAAATGTCAATATAAATCTATTCTTTAGAAAGACTGCTTCTGTTTTTCAATCTGTGATAAGCTTGTAATAAACAATTTCACATTTATTTTTAAATCTAACACTTTTACTGTTGCATTGTTGCTTGGCTGTACTGGCCCATTTTAGGAAAAATATGAAATTGTCATTTACTGGAAATAAATGACTATAAAGATGCTGAAGGTGATTTTTTTTTTTTTTTTTTTCATGAGCATTACTATTATAAGATACTCTGATATATATAGAGTAAGCTAGATGACACTCCAAAAACGATATAATGAAAATATTGTATGAAACCAATCATATTATAAGCTACTGTATTTCTGATCTAGTTTATTTATAACACAAACACTAGAGGCTACCATTTTCTTTGAAAATGTATATATATATGTGAACAGCAGGCAATGTCAGTTTTGTAAAGATGTATATGTCTGTCCACAGCAGTGGAAGGTGTTAATAAACTTTAATTTAATAAAAAAAAAACTTTTGTTCTAGTAACCATTAAGGAAAAAAACGATTGTGCTTAATTGTAAAAGTTTGAGATTTGAGTGAATTACGATAGCTTATGAATGAAAAAACATTCAGTTAAGTGTTTCTTGGAAACCTAATTTTCTCTCTTAAGAGTAGGGCTGGTGCATACTTTTTTTAAAAATCAGGTTCACCCTAAGCAAGGCAGTAAAGCTACTAAGATACAAGGGGTTATTGGGTATGGAAGAATTAGAAACAGAAACATTACTAATAAACTAGAAAAAAAAAGAGTAGTCAGGACAGGGGATAGCAATTGATATTGCATTTAAATTTCTGAACATTAAAGTTGGCTGGAAAGCATTGAGCCAGAAGGGAGTTCCACAAGTGAGAAGTGCAAGAAAAGAAACTGTTAGCATAGAATTTACAGTTACATCTAGCCAGATCAACTGTAAATTGATGTGATCTCAACACCAGTCTTGTACTGCATTTAAATTCAAAAAGTCAGTGTACAATAGCGAAATGACCATTTGAAGTCAAAACATCAGATCAGGACCAATAATATTTGCTGATTGTTCTTTGGATTTTATCAAGGATCTCTACATATATATCAGGAACATTGGGCCATATGGGGCATCAGTATTCTAAGCCTGGTTGAATGGTAGACATAGATATATAATGTAGATTCTGGAGAGAAAAATTGTCAAGCATGACAGGGAACCAACTTTCTTAGCAGCTAACTAGCTATGGATACCACTGAACTCCTCGAGGAGGTGGGAGACAAGCCTCATTGGGGGCCCCAGGCAGTGCTTTGTGATCTTCACTATCTTATCTGTGGTCTTCCACAGTGTGCTTGTCAAACTGTCTCCAGGCAGAGAGGAACCCAGATGAGGCTATGCTGAAGGGCAAAGTCTTGTCTGAGGTGGTAGACAGCTACCCGAACCCATTTTTTACGGGCTCTGTGGCGAATTTTGGGCCAAGCCTTACTGGCTTGGATACCCCACAATAAACTCAGCCTTGTGCCACATATGACTGGTTGGGGTGGTTAGTGAATATCTTCACTATTTTATCAACATATACTTTTTTCTATCTAAATTTATATACATTACAAATTAAACTAAGCACAACTGACTATTAAAGGATGAAACATTCTCATGGATTTGACGTAATTCTGGGGTCTTTTTTTCTGTTTAAATCCATTTTGCTTTTGCTATGTCTCAAAAAACACTATATAAAATTCACTGTTTTATATCCATAATGTTGAATACGTTAAAATACTTCAATTTTTAACAAGAAAACTCAAGTTGATGTTAAAAACTGCCACTAAACATTGTTCATTTAAGATGGAATGATCTATTATGACATGTATTTAAGATGGAATGATCTATTATGACATGTATTTAAGATGGAATGATCTATTATGACATGTATTTAAGATGGAATGATCTATTATGACATGTCTCTAATTTCTATTTAAATACACTGTATTTATTTTCAATTTTTCTGGCTGATTTGTTCGCCCATATTGCAGATGTGCCATTATTCTACATAATTAGTTTACAATAAAATTTGTATTTTATATAAATACTTCATAAGAAAATTGAGATATAGTAAAGTAGGGGACCCATTATAATAGATTTGAGGGGGTATCATAAATTCAGGATGGGGCACACAATACCCTTGCACTGACCCTGCTTAAAAGTATATCTCTTTGTTACATATATATGCTTTATTAATTATGTTTATCGGTTGTTATTTATTAGTGATGATTATTAATGTTTATTGATTTTTATTAATGTTGTTTACTAATTATGGTTATTGGTTGTTTACCTGTTGTGGATATTCTTGTTTACTAGTTATGTTTATTAGCTTTTGTGATTGTTTATTATGTTTATAGATCTTAATGTTTATTAGTGTTTATTTATTATTGATATTTATTAATTGACCTGTAATAACCTTTCATTCAATATTTTAATATTTCTTTCTTTCACCATCTTTTTCAGCATGCAAGGAGCAGATCTTTGTTTTGAAATTGTTAAAAGAGCAACTGCTGGTTTTGTTTACAGTGAGGCTGTTGCCAGGTAAATATTCCTTTAATTTTTTTTCTAGTGACCTGTAAATATTGCGAACATGTGCATGGATATAGTGAAAAGTTGTCCCCCCAAAATTTAATCAACTGATCAGGATTTTGTTTATTTTTAAAGAATTTCTTGATTCGGGCCAAGTACTTTTCAACACCTAATGATCTCTCACATCATTATTGTTGCTGTTAGATCTTTGAAAAATAAACACAAAAAGTTTAAGTACATTATTTACATTATTCGGACTATTGTTATCTTTATCGCCATATTTATTACAATGTTTCAGCTGTTGTATGCTCCTGCCTTCTTCAGGTAGTTGGAATGTCGAACTGAAACCTTTATTTCACTCACTGGGGTAGACTGTTCTAGTTCCACGTGCCATGTTTAATGGATGTCCGTTATCAGTTATCTTCTGTTTATTCCTCTCTCAAGGACGCATGGCACAGTGGATAAAGAGAACTTGGAGAGGGGAATTAACAGGAGATAACTGATAGCTTACATCCATTCAATCAAACATGGCACGTGGAACTAGAACAGTCTACCCCAGTGAGCGAAATAAAGGGTTCAGTTCGACATTTCAACTACCTGAAGAAGGCAGGAGCATACAACAGCTGAAACGTTGTAATAAATATGGTGACAAAGATGAGGACAATAGTCTGAATAATGTAAATAATACCTAATCACAGAAATATAGACAAATACTGAATGGCCGAAACGTTGTAATAAATATGGTGACAAAGATGAGGACAATAGTCCGAATAATGTAAATAATGTACATAATACCTCATCTCAGAAATATAGACAGATACTGAACAGCTGAAACGTTGTAATAAATATGGTGACAATGATGAGGACAATAGTCCGAATAATGTAAATAGTGTACATAATACCTCATCTCAGAAATATAGACAGAAAAAGTTTAAGGCTGATGAAATGAACAATTTGTTTGCATTTCAGATAATGACCACACGACAGTAAACAGTCAGTTCTTTGTTAGTTTTAATAGTTTGGATTAGAATTCCAAACTCTAAGTATTTGGAGTTCAATTCCAAACTCCTGTCTTAATAGTAAGTCCTACAAAGTAAAACTGGCAGCTGATCTTGAAAATGACCTCCAATCAGTGCTTAACTGAAGCAAGGAATAGTTTGTAATTTTAACACCTCCAAAATAAAACTGTTATCTTTTAATCACCATAAAGAACCCCTTTTTGCCTCCCACGAGTATGGATGATGCTAACCTCCAGGATAGCAATTCATTGCTTGTTCTTGGTTTCACATTTTGTCTGACATGAAGTGAGGAGTGATTAAATTGAATCAATTGCTAGGTCTGCTATGAAGAAAGTTAGTTCACCGTATCATGCCAGACAATTTTTCTCATCAGAATCAGTCTTATACATTTATAAATTTACCATTTGTTTGCGCATTGACTATTGCTACCATATTTAATCTAGTGAGACAAAAGGATCTGTAATGTTATCAATCCTGACCTTGTATCTTGACTTCAGTCACTTTCCCACCACTATGACATGGCTTCCCTCTGTTTTTTTCTATAAATATTTTCTTGGCAATCGTTCTGATGAGCTTTCCTCCTTGGTAACTTGACAGCATGAATTTAAGCCTATTACTAGATTGGCAGTTAGGTCTCATTGTTTTAATGTTGAAATAGCTAGATGTAACTGTAAGTTCTATTCTAATTGTTTCTTTTCTCACACTTCTCACCTCTGGAATTCCCTTTTGATTTCTTGCTTCCCTGCCAACTACAATCTTCAAAAATTTAAATGTAATATCAATCAACATCTTTTGTCTACCAGAAACCTGTTCTTTTATTGTCTTCATTAATGTCTTTTCATTCTCTTCCACTCCCAATATCTCCTTGCATCTTAGTGGCATTATTACTATGCTCAGTGCGAAATGATTTAAAAAATACCAAGATAATTTTCAAATGAACTTGAAACCCTGTTGCACAGCCTCTAAGGGAAATTGTGAAAAGAATGTCCCATGGAATATTGTACTGCTCTAAATAATTTGTGAATGACATCAAAAATCATAATGGTTTCCATATTCCTTGAAAATTTGACATCGGTCAAAGGTTAAAGAATACACTAACCAAAACAACAATGAAGATTATATATATATATATACATTTATATATATATATATATATATATATATATATATATATATATATATATATATATATATATTCATACACGTTTCATTAAATAATATAGATAAGTGTCGTCTATTTATTTTATGTAAATTTTTTTTGTAACTTCTGATAAGTTTAATAACATTATCGTTGAAAGAAGAAAGAAATTCACAGTAGTGATCCATATTTTTTTAATACAATCTAAGCTTTCAACTTACTTAAGATGTCAATTACAACATATTAAACAATATACGGACAAGACAGTGATGATAGTCTGTCAATGTTTACATAGAAGATTTTTAAGCAACGATAAACACGCGCATATAAGACGCTAGAAGCGAAAATCGCACCGCATCTCATGATGTCACACATGACCACACGAGAGTGAATTGTAGAAGTATGAATCGAAAGCCGTTGGTATAAACCAATGGCTTCTGTTACTAATTATAGACATTTAAGAATATTTGTAGGGATGCCATAATTGATTTGTTTAGGTTGGGTTTCAACTGTTTGATGTATAATGTTTCAAGGATTTTTAGTTTTTGTCTATTGTTTTCATGTCGAAGTATAATTGTAAAAACAATAGACAAATACTAAAAATCCTTGAAGCATTATACATCAAATAGTTGAAACCCAACCTGAACAAAATCAATTATGGCATCCCTACAAATATTCTTAAATGTCTATAATTGTTAACAGAAGCTACTGGGAATTTTTCTTCTTTCAACGATAATGTTATTAAACTTATCAGAAGTTACGAAAAAAAATTACCTAAAATAAATAGACAACACTTGTCTATATTATTTAATGAAACATGTATGAATGAAAAGATGCTGCCTAAATACACACAATATATATATCTATATATATATATATATATATAAAAGTTATTTTTAGTGAGTACTTTTGTCTGAGTTGCTACCCCAGGGTTTTTTTATTTCCATAAACAGTAAAAATAGTAACCCCCTAAATTAAGAAATCCTACTAAAGAAAAACTGTGCATCCAACAGGAATTGAACCCATATGCCTTTTTCTTTTTCATTTTTTCTTTTTCAAATTTAAAAAAAGGAAACATTGATAGCAATTCAATGTGTACTCACTAAAACTAATGTTTTTAGTGATAGGAAATAATTTTGGATAAAAAAAAATCCCTTCAAAAAAAAAAAAAATAAATATATATATATATTTATTTAGTGGACATACATGTCGGAGTAGATGTCTGTATTTTTAAACAGCGTAATTAATGTTCACTGGCCTAGATATTAAGAATCCAATGAAGGAAAATGTCTCCCCAAACAGGAACCAACTTGTATTCCCTTTTTCAATCACAGAAACCACTTTTAAGCTAGTTATACTTTACTAGTAGGTTATGGGAAGCCATCACAGCAAAGTAAGAATCATTTACCTAATTTAAAAAATGCCCATTTTTCATTTTGATCTTTCAAAATCTATATCTTCTAACATTATCTTCATATTTTGTATTTTTTGATGTTATCCTGTGGCCTCATGATAAGGCAAACTTATCTTAAGTGGTTTTCCTGATTAAAAAAAGGGAATACAGCATTGATTCCTGTCAGGGGCACATTTTCTTTAGTAAAACTTGATCTCCAGGCCAGTACATATTAATTTCAAAAATGTTAAGTTGCTTTCCAATAGCAAAGATGCCTACCAAAAACTAAAAGTAAGTGGAAAAATTTAATTTGAAATAAAGAAGATACGAATATAATATGCAATACCAATATAATAAGGCAGTGAATGCTGGATTATTTCCTCACAGATGAAGAGGAGACGTGGTAAAACAGTTGTTGTTCTACAGAAGGATGCAGAAAATACCATGGACTGAACATGAAGTTTTAGACAAAATGGAAACAAAAAAGATATTTATGTTTAACATCAGAAAGGGATAATTGAAATGTTTAAGATTTATAATGAGGAAAGGGGACTTGGAAATTTTGATACTCACAGTACACATTGAAGGCAAGAGTGAAAATCATACATAATATTCCTTAAAATAATTTTGAGGAAAATAGAAACAAAAATGACACTGCTACTTAGAAAGAGACAGTTGAAATTTCTGAGGCACATAATGAGGAAAGAGGACTTGGAGAATTAAACACTCATGGGATATGCTGTATGTATGAAAGGCAGGGGAAACAGTGGGTAGCCTATGTAGGGTGAGTTGCCATGGTTAAATATAAAATAAATAAATGAAAGTACTGCCCAAGTGAATTAAGTTTGCAATAAACATTACAACAAAAAGAAAAAGAAAAGAACAGAGCAAAAAATAAAATAAAACGAGCAAACAATATATGCAGGACAAATTAACAGTAATAAGGCAAAGAGTTCACAAACTAAGAATTGGGGTTGACAGACAAGAGCTAGTTCAGACAAGTGAATGTAGCATTCTGACTTAGACAAGACAGAAAGGGACTGGGACTGTGTCAAGTAAAAACGAGAATTGGCCTATTGGCTAGGAAAAAATCCTAGTCTGTATTTGTGCGCTTCTACCTATAAATTGGTGTGGGACAAGTGCTTTGGAGCCATTCCCATTCTGGATTGAAACCACAAACTACAGTGTAACCCAGATATAAGAAACCTGGATATAAGAGAGATTTTCTCTGGTCCCAAATTAGAGCCTGTGTTAATGTATATAAAACAGACCAAACCCGGATATAAGAGACTTCTTCTCCGGTCCCAACAACTCTCTTATATCCAGGTTACACTGTACCTGTAAATTTGTGTAAATGAATGACAAAACAGAGACTGTGAGAGATAGTAAAGAGACAAGCATTATTTAAAATTATAAGATTTAGGATGTTGTGGAGAGTCTTCATTGTGAAGGGATATAGAAGAAATAGTATGCATAATTTTAGTGTCAATGGTTCTGTTTTTGTTGCAGTCTATAGATTAATGTCTTGACAGTTTTCTCTTCTCTGTAAATTATTGATTATTGATATGAATTCTGCTCAAAAATTTGTATAACTTTTAATCTCCATAACAATAGCTGCTACCAAAATTAGGACTAAAAAAAATTTTATAATGAATATTAAAAGTGCAAATTATTTGACAAAATTTTGTTGGAATAAAAAGGAAAAACAATTTTTGAGAATTATAGCTTAGTTGATAATTTACAAATATGTTTACTTTAAGAGAATTTATCCTGCCTCATGATATTTTGTTTTTCCACATATGAAATAAATATAAAGAATTCCTTCTGTTTTCTTTTCAACTAACTGTTTGACCATTTGCACTCTCCCAGCCATTACATGCGTCAAATGCTCGAGGCCCTCCGGTACTGCCATAACAATGACATCATTCACAGAGACCTCAAACCCCACTGTATCTTGTTGTCGTCCACTGAGAATTCTGCACCTGTCAAGATTGGGGGATTTGGAGTTGCCATTCAGTTGAATGAAATTTCTGGCAAAATCTCTGGAGGTAAGTTTTGCTCTAACATCATTTTTAAGACTATGCACACATTTTGCTAAAAGTTTGGAAAGAAATCAAAATGATGATATTTGTAAAAAGGTTGGAATAAATTTTCAATCTTAGCCAGTTACGAGTTTTGTTCAACTACCAAATGATTTTGAAATGTGTGTAATATGTGTGTGTATTATAATTATTTTTTTAAAAATATTATTCCATCACTACATAGGAATTGCCATGTTTCAAAAACGGAAGCTAAAAACTTCCAATTCATTTTTAGAAATTAAAATTAAAGCACCTAGTTCTGTTTCATCCTCAAGCAAATTTTGGAATAACTAATTTTTAAATTTACGGAACTTTATAAGCATATACATGTATATGAATATGTCGTATTGAACTACAATTTGTTCTTTTGTTGGCGACTTCTTAAAGGGTTTTTTATGAATATACACAAAACAATAAACAAAAACTAAAAATTCTTGAAGCTATATACATAAAACAGTTGCTATCTAACCTGAACAAAATAAACTATGAAATCTCCACAAATATTCTTAAATGCCTATAATTGGTAACAGAAGCAATTTGGTTTATACCAATGGCTTCCCATGCTTAATACTTCTCATTTTCACTCTCACGTGGTCATGTGTGATTTTTGCTTCCAGCGTCTTATATGCACAAGTTTGTCGTTGCTTGGAAATCTTCCATGTAAACAGAGACAGACTATCATCACTGTCTTGTCTATGTATTGCTTAATATATTGTAATGTCATTGTCATCTTTGATAATGGCTTATTTAAGCTGAAAGCTTAGATAGGATTAAAAAATATGTAACAATATTGTGATGTTCTTTCTTCATTTAATGATATTGTTATTAAGCTTATCGGACGATATGAAAAGAATTTATATAAAATAGACAACACTTGTCTATATTATTTAATGAAACATATATATATATATATATATATATATATATATATAACCAGCTTGACTCAACTTTCAGTCACAGGAAAAAATTAAAGATTTTATTGTGACAATTATTTAACATATCTGCTCAAGTATGATGAAGGTTTAGATGATCTACAAAGTCCCTTTCCTAAGATAACTGTTTCTTGTTTTCTTCATCAACACATGTGCATCACAATATTTCATCAGATAAATCAATAATTTCTATTTTCATTTCAAATCACGAGTTTCTATGGTTTTTTTTTTTTCTTTTGCTTCTTGTGTAATTCTTCAAGACTTTGCCAGTCACTCGTAAAATGTGTTCAGTTACATTTCGCCAATTTCACGTTTTAGCATTAAAAAAAAGAAAATGGCTACAATTAAAAATGTTTCACTCTGCGCAAACTGAAACTCGTCAAGTCTTGAAATATATTTTTCTATTAGGTTGGTGCAAAAATAATGTCGTTTTTTGACGTTCAACTTTGAGAGAAAACGACATTATTTTTGCACCAACCTAATACATTTCTATGTCTATCTTGCCTCACAGTTTTAATGTGTGCTTACATGTGTCTTGATGTGTTAGTATTAAAATATATCTATCCATGTGTTTACAAAGCTATATACATGGGGTTAAGAACATGAGGTAGACACATGTGGTAGGGAGCAAGTGATTATGTCTGAATGTAAAATATATGTACATATTTTTCTTTACCTTCCATTTCTCACTCTATTAAATTATTTGTCATACAAGTCTGAGTAATTTCTGCTTTAATAGACAGTTATATAACAGTTTCTGTTTTGGGGGTTACATCACTTTCATCCTTCTTCAAATACCATGTCATCACATAATAGTTCAGGTTGTTGTCATATTTTTTTATTCATGAAATATATTTTGTATGTTTGTTTTTAAATTTGATAAAATTTTATAATGTGGAGATTTTTATTTTTTATTTAATGCTTTTACTACTTGTAGTTATTTTTTCACAGTTTTATTAAAGATGAGTATTTGTCTGGTCTCATAGTGATTTAATCGAATTATTAGTAGATCAATGCCAATTTAATTGGTGCAGTAATGTAGTGGTTGTGTAACTGTTATAAGTCACTCTTAGTGATTATATAATATCTTGCTTAGGTTAATTGCCTTGATGTCACTAAAATTCTTTCCGGCTGACTCCAATGGACTTCTACTGACTCACTTTATTTAAGTAGTTTTGCCTAGTTTATTTGTGTTGCTGAGGGTCTCATTTAGTCCACAACAGTAATTAATGTATCTGTTAATTGAATTATTACCAGATAAATGCCACTTTAATCAGTGATGTAATGTAGTGGTTATGTAACCAATGTATCTGTTATTCAAACTTTTGTGGGCAAATAAATTTATAGACATCAGTTTGTTGAAGTTTTAATTTTTATTTTATGTTTGAGGATTTTATATTCTGGGGTTTTTAAGTTTACTTTTCTTTTTTGTTATTAGGGGATATTTTATATTTTATTGTTTCTTCTATTTTCTTTTTTTGTTTATTTTATGGTTACTGTTTTATTGATTTCTATAGAATAGTTTTGTGATGTTCTTTTTGCATTATTATTGTTGTTGTTAGGTTTTATTTTAATTAATTTTAGTTTCTGTCTATATTTCTGAGATGAGGTATTATTTATACTATTTACATTATTCGGACTATTGTCCTCATCTTTGGCCCCATATTTATTACGTTTCGGCCATTGTACGCGCCAACCTTCTTCATGTGGCTGGAATGTCAAACTAGTTCCACATGCCATGTTTAATGGAACTAGAACATTCTACCCCAGTGAGCAAAATAAAGGGTTCAGTTTGACATTCCAACCACCTGAAGAAGGCTGGACCATACAACGACCAAAACATTGTAATAAATGTGGTGACAAAGATGAGGACAATAGTCTGAATAATGTAAATAGTGTAATTTTAGTTTAATTTGTTTATCTTTGTAGTTGAATAAATTAATGTTAATGTTTGTTTTGTGCTTCTGACTTCATTAAAATTAAAAATATCATGCTTGTAAAAGATATTAAATTTGCTCTCTTTATCAAATTAGTTATGATGACTAGTTTGTATTTGTGGACATTCACTGTTGTAGCTGATAAAGCAAGGATTTAATTTGGTTGTATTTTGTTTTTTAAAGAGATGGGGCAGGGGGTTTAATGTTTGAATTGTTTGAATAAGTACATGCATATTTCTCGTATGTTTTTTATGTCAGAATTTTTTTGATGAGGGATTATCATAACTAAATATGCTTTAACATTCCAATTATTATTTTCCACTTTTTTTTATAGTAACGATGTTTCGGCTATTGCACCTTCAGGTGTTTGTTGTACTCTGTAACCTTGTCAGAATGTTAAACTGAACCCTTTATTCAATCACTCCATTTGTTCTCATTCCTTTTTTTTCATAATTAGGGGAGATAACTTTTACCAGTTGATATTCCCCATTCTTTTCACCTGTTTGTTGTTTGTCTGCTTCTTACAGTGAACCTGGATATATGAATTTTTAGTACTATCTGACTTGGGGTTGTTCGCCAAACTGCTAGGGAACCAGCCATATGCTTTAACCAACACTTTAATCTGTTAGACTATTTCATTTCCTATAACGATAAAAGTCAGCCACCGAAGGCAATGATGTCTTTATCCTGTTCAGTTACTCTCCTTGGGACCCTCACTTACTTCTCCAAGAATCGCTTTTCACCTTTTCCAAAACAATCATTTCATATCATTTGACAGCTGACTTGGTGTATTCTTCACCTGTTCGATGTTGTGAAGCATTTCAGCTGCAATTTTAGTTTGGGGAAAAACCAGAAGTTGCAAGGTGCCAATTCTGAACTGTAGATTGAGGGAATGACAGACTTGGATGATGTGGAGTTTTGCCAAAATTTTGCAGAAGATATGAACAAATAGACATGTGATCCTTTCTATGTTCTAAGTAAGATGAGATACACATGGGAGAAATATCCCACAAATAATCAAGAGTTAGATTTTGCTGCTGCCACTGGTTTCATTGCTGGCTGAAAGACATCACTGCTGATGACCAGGTTACACTCACCTAGTGTGAGGCATGGTGGTGGTGTAGGGGGTCCTGTTGCTAGTGCCACCCTGGTCAACTCTACTTTTGTGGGTGAAATCAGCATTGGTTAGTTAGTCAGTGGCTCAGGAACAACTGCTATAAAAAGTGTGTGGGCTCCTTTCTCATTAGTCAGAAAAGATGTTCTATGATCCTGATATTTTGGGATGGTATTCCAGGAATGGATGTGCAGAACTGGATGAAATTAAGGTTTTGTTTTTGTTATACGAGCTGTGAATGTCAAAGTGAGCACTTTCGTTTGAGTTAAAGAATTGGAGTTCTGATAGGAGACAACGATATAATATCCTTTTCTATAGAAGGTATCAGTGCCTGCAACTCCTAAAATAAAATGTGGCTGACGTATTTGTCACTTAGGCCAATATGGCCAATAAAGAATGTGAAAGATTTCAACTAAAAAAAAAAAGAAACTGACAAAAAAAAAAATAAAATAAGTTCAGATGTTGAATCTTCCTATTAAGAGTGAAAATCAACTAAGGATACAGATATTCAAACGACCTCACAAGTCACTCTTTAGTCAGTGACCAAAGAATATCAAAGATTCACAATAAACTTAAAACAGCAAAGTATTAATAGAAAAAAAATGTATTCAATATAGTTATAAGATGTATAAATCTACATTGACTCGGAAGAAAAAAAATCACTAAGAAAAATTTAATTGCAGAAATTTGAAAGTTAAATGCCTCGGTAATAAAACATTTGTTTTTTATAAACTGTATATGTTGTTGTGTTGGGTTTTAAAAAAACTTTATATTTACTGAAAACAGATGAAAAATGTATCCTATATTTTTGTGGCAAGCAAATTAATTTCATATTTAAGAAAAATAAGTTAACTGCTGCATTGGATTTCCCAAATTCTACTGTTCAGTCGCTTGTCTGTAGCAAAATTGGCTAAAAAGCTTTTAAAAAGATATGAATTTCTAAGCAGTATGTTTTAAACAAAAGATGCAAAAAGTGAACAATTGGTGTAATGAGATATATACATATATATGCATGTGTGTGTATGTGTGTGTGCCACATGGTTTGGAAAGAAAAATCAACTGAATACGATTTAATGAATTGTGGCTAATTTGAAATTTAAATTTTCAAAAATGGATTGGGAATAATCACAGATGATAAATAAATAATTATTTTTCCCTAGAAAAAATAAATGATCACTCCATCTTGCATAAAATCCTTAGACTGTTTCATTTTTGACATTTAGTAATTTTCAAATTATAGCTTAGATGTGACATAAGGCCAAAAGTATGGAGCGCCCAGCATGGATTGCAGTCACTATGAGTTTTGACATTGTTTGTGTGACAAGTATTTCTTGTTAGGTGGAATACTATGATATAGACAGTTTTCTAGTCCAGTTCAGATTTTAGATACATTGAAAAACATGCACTTTTGACACGGCTCCAAAAAATTATATACTTATTTTAAAAAAATTATTTGACTTCATTAATGAATGAACTTTATATTGAATCTTTTCTTCTTCTTCATTCCAGTTTTCTTGGAATTTTTTTTTCTGATCAATTATCCCCCCCTCCCACTTTATTTAACTTGTAGCTAATCTATACTAGTGAATATTGGATGTTACTAGTATATTTTTATAAAACTAAATCCCAAAGGTGTTATATCCTTTAAAAAATTTTTTGATTATTTTTGATTTTGTTGACTACACAGTATAGTAGGGTCAGTTGGGCACCATTTGTGAGAAAAAGAGCACCATGATGCAATTCACTCTGCCAGAAAGTTGGAAACGGCATGCTATACTGGAAGCTCCAATGTGAACATTTCAGAGTGTTTGGGTGTCAATCTGAAGAAAGTGCAAAGGATTTGGAAAGAGTTGGATGTGTCTAATGGTGATTACAAAGATGTTTGAAGTGATCATGATGTTATGCCTCCATTCATCTTCCTACCGGGATTCAGACTCAACATGGAGGTCTACATCAAGTGCCTTGAGGAGGTCAAGAGGGTGGCTGCTGGAAAACCCTATGTCTGACAACAGGACTCTGCACCATGCCACACAAGGACTAGAACTCAGTTATGGCTGTCGGACAGTTTCTATGGCCACATCACCCCTTACATCTAACCACTTTCCAGACTGCAACCCCCTTAATTATTATGTGTGGGGCACATTTGAGCCAGAGATCAACAAACCTCCTTGTAACACTAAAGATGAACTGAAGGCAAGGATTGTGGCAACATTCACCAACTTAAATAAGGAAAGAAGAGTTCATATTTTAAGCTAATGGTGATTTTATTGAATAAATTTACTCTTTGGTATTTCAAGATATTTTTGTGTAACTTGGGTAAATATATCTGTTAAAATGAGATGTAAGTGTTATTTTCATTTTTGTGTAATTTAGATGACAATTTATCTATTGCACCCTGCACATATTGTTGATACTTTTACTATAAATATGTATTTTGATCATTTTTTTATATAAAAGTGTATTGTTAGTATTTTTATGATAAAAATATATTTTTATACTTTCATAATGTTTTGTTTAGGGGTTCACTATTTGCCCATAGCTGGGACCCCAAAAGATGCTAGCATACCAACTGGAATTGGACCTCAGCTCTCTGATTAACAACCATTATTCCTTACACCAGCTGCACATCCAAGCTTATAGCACATGTTATTCCCAAGAAGTCACCAACATAGGTACTGACCAGACTCAACTTGACTTAAGTTTGATCATACGAGAAATAATTCTATTAGATGAACAGTGGAGAGAAAAAAAATCTGGCAGAATTACAAACTGGATAATTGTGTTAATCCTTTTTAATCACTTTTAACTTGATCTTTATTTTGGGGTGAAAAGTTTAGGGTTTGCAACCAGAATAAGTAAAAAATAAAACTTCACATATTAGTTGGCCTGGTATGACAATGAACTGCATCTGACAGCAAGGCGTCTGATCAGAAGGTTTTGAGGAGCGTGAGAGCACCTCTTAATTGATGTTGTTCTCAGGTCCACCCTCACTTGGGGTGGTAGCACCTGTTAGGGTCCCAGCTATAGGTAAATGCTTAATCCTCCAAACTGGGGTCAAAACACACCCTGAAAATAGATTTTTATAGTAAAATTACCAGCAATACATTTGACACTCAACAAAAACCCTCCTTACAAAAATATGTCAATGAGACCTGATCTACAAACTGATTTCTTACAAAATTATCCTAAAAATCTTGTCAGCATTAAATAGCCAATTGAGGTTTATTTGACATAACCAAATCATTATGTCTGTTTCATGGTTGATGAAGAACAAGACAAAATAGGTTTCATTGTATAAAAGATTATTTCCTTTTGTCAGGTGGCAAGAATTCATGTTTAATTAGAACACTTTGAGAAGAAAGAAAGGTCTTGTGATTAATAAAATAAACCTTTGCTGCTTTTAGTCATCAGCTTTAAATGTAATTATAGTTGTTTTATACTTGTATTATTTTTGCAGGTCGGATTGGGACCCCCCATTATATGGCACCTGAGGTTGTCAACAGAGAGCCTTATGGCAAACCAGTGGATGTGTGGGGGTGTGGAATCATGCTTTTCATTTTACTCGGTGGCTATCCACCTTTCTATGGCACCAAAGACAGACTATTCAAAATGATTACCAAAGGGAAATTCCACGTAAGTGGGTCTTCATATTTTTCTTTTTAGGCACATTTTGAAAGTTTTCTTTTTCTGAGCTTTGTCTATATCAATAACTTCTTAAGAAAATCATAGCTTTATATTTTTGTCTGATGAAGACCTTTGTTTTCTGAGACTTAATTCACAATCACTCTCCATTCAGTTTTGTAAAGAATATTTTTATTTCCTAAAATAAAATCTAGAAATTTAGTAAAAGTTTGAAAGACCAATATTATCCCTGGTGGATAAAGTAGTTTTTCAGGTAAGACAAGGCTCTGAATTCCATCAACCCCAACTGCCACAGATATCCAGATGATGAATCCCTGACCCACACAGAGGTGATACACTTATACATTGAATACCAGGAAATAAATACCTTGATTGTATTATCAGTGATAATGTTTATATTATCAGTGATAATGCCTGTAAATCATTTGAATCAGATGAACCTATGAAACTTTATGAAAATTGTCTTGATTGAAAATAGATTTTTTTCAATCACACTTATCCAGTTGACCAATTTAATATTTCTCCATTGTTAAAATATAGTTACCATTATTCAATAACAATTATGTAAGTGTCTAGATAGAATTTTAAAAATGGTTAATTTTTACAAATATATCTTACAAATCCTGTTTAACCCTCAAACTTTACAAATTCTAAATGTGTAGGTTCATACTTTGCTAACACTTTCACAAGTCTCCTAATGATACCTGTGTGTAAAGATACTAGCAAAGGATAATATTTTCATTCTACTAATGTTACTATTATTGTTTGATTTCAACCTTTTGTAAGTTGCTTAAACCACAATATTTTTGAACTGCAAAAAATTTTTTCTTTATTTCTTTTTTCTTTTTGTTGTGAGTAAATATTGAATTAGCAATTTTTTTAGATTTCAGCTTTAGACACAATTCCTACTGTTTAACCCATATAACTGGGGCTGCAGAAGAGGTGAGGAGTAACAAATCAGACTGGAATTAGAACTCTGTTCTCCAATTTCTCATTCTGAGCTATTATCTATTACACCACCCCCACATTCAACCTTATGGCATCTTGTATTCCCAAGTGGTCACTCATCTAGATACTGACTAGGCTCGACATTACTTATCTTTGGTGATCAGATTAGAGCCGGTGTTTCAACATATGACCGTAAGCCTTACTAGAATGAAAATTTGAAAGATTCCTTCTCAAATAAATTATGGTTTCAGGAATTTACATAACCAAGTCCTTCTCTATTTAACAAGTTGTTACTGAAGATTGTCTCTCTTGATGAACAATTTTGTTAGGATATGATTCGATTTTTAACCAAAGGTCATGGTTGGTTATTTTGTAAGGATACCGCACACTAATATGTGCATATTACAAAAATGAAAACTTCATATCAGGGTTATCAGGGGTCAATAGCACCAGTCTTGAGACATACTGAAGTCATTTCATCAAATAAATTAGCAACACTTTTCTAATGACAAATATTTAATTGATATTATTATAAACCATCAGCAATTTTATCCTGCTTTAACCATATAATTGTTGCATCTTTATCCACTGTACCATGGGTCCTCAAGGACACATGGCATAGTGGATAAAGGTGTTTGTTAGATCCAGTAACACGACCCAAAGAGTGTGAGTTCAATAGCTGGCTAAGGCAGAGAACTTGCAGAGGGGAATTAACAGGAGATAACTGATAACTGACATCTATTAAACATGGCACATGGAACTAGAACAGTCTACCCCAGTGAGCAAAATAAAGGGTTCAGTTCAACATTCCAACCACCTGAAGAAGGCCGGAGCGTACAATGTAAATAAATATGTAAATAAGTACAATGTAATAAATATGGTGACAAAGATGAGGACAATAGTCCAAATAATGTAAATAGTGTACATAATACCTCATCTTAGAAATATAGACAGATACTCAAGGAGGAGGAATCATGAAATTGTTGAAGCAAGCCCTAAAATAGGGTATATTACTTGTAAGACTGAGGACAATGGTTTTTGTTCAGAATTTTACAGCAGTCAATGGCCAATCAAATCAATCAGATTCATATGTTGATGAATATGGTAATCTATTATATTCACTTGGGAATAAGGTGTGTTGAAGAAGGTGTCCTGATATCCTTAAGAGAAATGGTGAAAAGCAGTGTGTTACCATAGTTGGCAGTAATCCATTAAACAAAAAAATAAAGTCTTATCAGTGTTGACCTAGCTGTGTGGAATGTCACTCAGCAGAGAAATGCCCCAGATGTATGGTGAGAGATCTTGTATTAGTATTGACAAATGAGGGGGATAATTATGGATTTGAAATCAGCCTAACTGCAGCTTTGTGCCTGTGAAACCGTGGAAATATGAGCTGTTTAATTATGTTGGGATTTGGACTATATTTCTGTTGACATCAAACAATTAGCTTAATGCGCCATATAACTTAGCTGGTCATCTGTATTCTGTTGAATAGAGCCTATAACAAAATTAGACCAGAGTGGTTTCTCCCAAAACATTAAGACAAATTATGAAATCTTCATGATCAGAAGGCTATCAGTGAACAGTATAGACGCCTAAAGAAATATACCTATGTTTCAAAGACTATACAAATCATTTGATAAGATACAGCACAAAGATCTATTTGAACTACTAGGATTTATTTGTGAAAGATTGTAAAATAATCCGGAATATATACTGGGAACAAATAGTCTGCATATAGAGAGAAAATAAATGGAGCAAAGCACATAAAAATAGAAAAGGATATAAGACAAGGATGTGTTTTCTCACCAGATTTATTCAACTGATATAACAAGGCAATCTTAAGAGAACTAGAAGTTCTATCAGGATTTATTATTGGTGGACACAGTCTGAACAATATGAAATATACAGTTGACACTGTTGATGGCAGATACTGAAAGAACGCTATAGGAACATTGAATGTAAATAAAAGGCACTTTAAGAAGTAAAAACATTAGGCATAAAAAATAAAATTTAGCTATACAAAACATTATGTTAAAAATAAATAAAATATGAATTTTTAGAATATATATATATATATATATATATATATATATATATATATATATATGAATATGAATTTACTTTACATGAATCATTCATGCAAAAAACAGATATAGAAGTTAGTGATTTAAATGGCGAGAATACATCTTCACAAACAAATTTAATAAAGTACATTAACCCCAAACCTGTATATGAATGTTATGATCCCTGTTTATAAATTCCAGTTACATAAGGTCTTTTTTAGTTTTTTCCAAGCTTTCGTCTGTTCATACAGACATCATCAGGTGTGGAAATAGATTTGTTTTTTACCTCTCGGTAATATATGAATTTTTATACATTTAAAAGTATTACCAAACCTTGTAACTCATAAGCATAAACAAACATTATTACCAGTAATATACGAGTACAAAGCTATTTACAACCTTAATTTAAGAGAAATCAGTAAGGATAGCATTAAAATGTTTATATGGAGGAGTGTGTGTGTGTGTGTGTGTATATATATTAGGTTGGTGCAAAAATAATTTCGTTTTCTAACATGTGTTACTATGTGAGAAAACGAAATTATTTTTGCACCAACCTAATATATATATATATATATATATATATATATATATATTCACGGTGGAGTAATGGATAGCGGCTTGGATTGAGGAATCGAAGAGCTGAGTTTGAATTCCAGTCTAATCCATTACATTCACTTACATGCTAATACCCTTGGGAAAGGTATTAATCCTCCTCTTCTCCCTCCAGCTATGGGGAAAATAGTAGAACAGATTGGGTTCTATAGCTTTGAATGGCAACTGGTCTAAGAGAAGGACAACTGTGAATTCAAAACCTTCAGTGGGTCATTTGGGAACCTTGTGGAATGTGGTACGCTAGGTCTATGTATTCGGCCCTTCAAAAAGTTTGGATGGTTCTGCGCAAAACCATCACCACTATAATCAAATCTCGTGCTGGTGTCGGGCTGTCGGTTCCTAGGAACTGATCTGCTTGACCCTCATACATCAAATTTGACAGAAGAGATTTTATATATATATATATATATATATATATATATATATATATATATATATATATATATATGTGCATGTTTCACTGAATATGACACAGAAATGTTCTTTAATTTTATATTTTATTTTTCCAGCACTTTTGATGCTGAAATGTCTAGCAAAAGAAAAAACGCCAGCAGATTAACCTAAGTTAAAACATAAAAGTGCTCAATGCACTAAGCAGAGCAAAAACTAAATAACTTAATGAGCCAGAACCTATCTACCTAGGTTTCACATAACGGATCATCAGGATAACTCTGGCTAAAGAGGGGTGGTCCAAATGACAATTTATTTGAAAAACTGCCACCAGAAACAATAAAAAATTAGCATAAAGCCAAAACCAAAACAGCAACAACAAAACAAATGAGGCTTGGCCCAAACGGCATTTTATTGGTAATGCAGCCACCCCCCAAAAATATTGCCATTACTCAAGTAACCAGGCTTTTTTATGTCTACAACCATGAAGTATTTGCAATCACTGGTTGAGTAATAAATTACGGTTATTACAAGAAACTACAGCTAACTTTCCTCCATACACAGTAGGCAATAACTATCACCAGCCTTATATTTGTGGCATTTTTTTTCTATATCCCATTTTCATATTGGATCTATACCTAGCTTCTTTTTAATTTTCCAATCATGGTTAGATAAACTAGTCCTGTGCCTGTATATTTCATGTGTGAAACTACTTCTATAGTTGTAATAACAATTTTTTGAATGGTCCACATAAACTTTTTTTTTTACCATTACAACTATTATTATTATTATTATTATCATTATTACCACTATTATTGCTATTACTATCATTATTATTATTAGGTTTGTTGCTATACATCTTCACTTTATGCACTATGCATGCATTTGTTTTCCTTTGTTTTGTTTTTGTTTTTATGATTAAAAAAAATTATCATCATTGACAATGGCTAAAAGAGTAGCCAAAAATGCTCAAATATGCAGAAAATTTGTACAGTTTTTGCACACTCTTATCCAGAAAGGAAAATATTTATAAGAGCACAAGAAAAATAAAATAAAATGCTTAATCAACATACCTTTAATGAAACTTGTTTAAAAGAGGGATTGCTGCCCAAATACACAATTTTATTTATACATATATATAAAACACTTTTGCATTACATTGAGCACTGTTTTAACACCGCGATATATGAAATATTATAATTATATATATATATTACATGAATCATTCATACAAAAAACAGATATATAAGTTAATGATATAAATGGCGAGAATACATCTTTGCAAACAAATTTAATAAAGTACATTAACCCTGAACCTGTAGATGAATGTTATGATCCGTGTTTATAAATTCCAGTTGCATAAGGTCTTTTTTTATTTTTTTACAAGCTTTCATCTGTTCATACAGACATCATCAGGTATGGAAACAGATTTGTTTTTTTTTTACTTCCCGGTAATAACAGGACAATAAAAGAATAGATGTAATCTGAAATATGTTTTTAGAAATGTGTTATTGTTAATTGTAAGAAAATTTTGGGGAGCGTGCGGTCGCAACGCTGAGTTTGAATTTTAAGTTTTAAGATTGTGCGTTTTTGTACTAATATGGTAATAGAATTCTTTTGTACTGATAGGTTTTTCAGAAATTCAACTTCACCACATACTTGATATTAAAATAACTGATCCGACGTGCAACTTTCAGATAATAACTGTGACATTCCTCTATTTATTGAACAATTTAGCTCATGCCACATTGACTGAAAAACCATAGTACATATTAGTACAAAAACGCACAATCTTAAAACTTAAAAATTCAACCTCAGCATTGCGACCGCACGCTCCAAAAAAAAATTTCTTACAATTAACAATAACACATTTTTAAAAACATTTCGGATTACATCTATACTTTCGTTGTCCTGTTATTACCAGGAAGTAAAAAACAAAAACAAATCTATTTCCATACCTGATGATGTCTGTATATACAGATGAAAGCTTGCAAAAAATAAAAAAAGACCTTATGCAACTGGAATTTATAAACAGGGATCATAACATTCATCTACAGGTTCAGGGTTAATGTACTTTATTAAATTTGTTTGCAAAGATGTATTCTCGCCATTTATACCATTAACTTCTATTTCTGTGTTTTGTATGAATGATTCATATGATGTAAATTGAACTACACCACATACTTTATTTATATATATATATATATATATATATATATATATATATATATATATATATATATATAAAGAAATATAGTCTTAAGATGTGCTATATTTATGGGATAAGGTGCTCAATATCAGAGATAGAGCGTGTGTAAATATAAAAGTGAACATAGAAGTCAACACTTAGAGGCGACAGTCTGTTTCATGCTAGATGTAATCGACAGGCCACGAGTGCTCGTGGCCTGATGATTGCATCTAGCATGAAACAGACTGTCGCCTCTAAGTGTTGACTTCTATTTTCACTTGTACATATGTATGTATGTATGTATGTATGTGTGTATATATATATATATATATATATATATATATATTTTACTACTTTTAAAAATATGGTTCCATCACTACACAGGAATTAGCATGTTTCAAAAACAAACTAAAAACTTCAAATTTAATTATATTTGAAGTTTTTAGTTTCCGTTTTTGAAACATGGTAATTCCTGTGTAGCGATGGAACCATATTTTTAAGCTGGCAAATTTATAATATTTATGCTCTGCAGAATTGTATTGAGCACTGTTTTTTTAAAAATAATAAGAACACCAGATTATAAATCTTAGTTCTTTCTCTTTATTTTAATATCTATCTATCTATCTATCTATCTATCTATATATATATATATATATATATATATATATATATATATATATATATGCACACTCACACACACCATATACTGTGAGTTTGTGTTTTAGTGTGTATGGAAAAATAAAATGAGATGGAACTGAACAAAATGTCAATGTCAGATGAACAGATTAACTTATGGGTTCACTTCACCAAAGGGTGAATAAAGATTAATGGCAGCAAAGATAAATAAAATGTGCTTTCAGCATGCTGACTGTGCAAGGATGAACATTACATGTCAATCCCACCTACTCCCCACATGCACACAGCGTTTCTTTTTTTCTTTCTGTTGCACCCCCCCCCATCCCACTTTCCAATTGAAAGGTGCAAATTGATGTATTTATATCTGTGTTCCAACAACACCACATTTGTTATTTTTTTTATAACTTTTCTTGGGTGGAACATGTCAGATTTGAAAATTCCATTTTCATAAAGATTATCTGATTGCAATTTCATATTGAAACAAAAGAAAAAATCCTAAAAAATAATTTCCAAGCCTCAAAACAGATTCAACTACATAAATGTTTTTCATAATTTAAAATTGTCATATGATGACTATATTTTTTATGTCTAGCTTAGTTTAAAATTTGCAATCATTCAATATGCTTCATACTTTCGTAAGCAAAAAATATACATTAATTTGCTGTTGCTGATGTATTTGTTCACAATTTGTCATTTTTATAAGATATTTCTTTCTGTTTTTAATCTTTTTCATTAAATTCTTTCTGTCTGTCTGAATTTCTAGGAGGTGGTGTTATCATTATTTACACTATTTACATGTGGTCTTCTGTCTTCATTGTCTGCATTGAGTCACTCTCTTGGAGGCTAGCATCAGCCATGCTGATGGAAGATAAAGAGTTCTCTCAGATGATGAAAAAAGAACAGTTTCATTTTGGCTGTGTTAAAATTAACAAGTCACTCCTTGCCCCATTTAACAACAGATTGTATGTCATTTTTAGATCACCTGCCAATTTGACCTGATTGAGCTGATCAGGCTTACTATTAAGACTGGAGTAAATAGTTGTCTTCAGCATAGATACTGAATAGAGAACTTATAATATTGGGAATGTCATTTATGACAATTAGAAACAATATAGATCTAAGAATAGAACACTGGGGAACACTTGCATTTATGCAAAAGATCTAGCAGGGTGGCCATTCAAAACAACTTTCATTTAGTGATTTAATGAAAGACTGAAACAGCTGAAAAATTCATCCAGAAATACTATAACCTTTCAACTTGTAAAGAAGACCAGTATGCCAGATTCTGTCAAATGCCATTGAAATATTCAAAACAACGTGAGCTTCATCATTCTTGTCTAAAACTTGATAGACTGTTTCAGAAATAATTGTTAGTACATCATTAATTGACCTAGAGAAGCAAAAGCCATATTGCTTATCTGAAAGAAAACCCTGTGATGTGAGCCCAATTCAGAGTTAACTAGAGCCTCTAGTACTATGCCAAAAATAGGTAGAAGGCTAACAGACTGATAATCAGAAGGATCATATGGTTTCAACTGAGTTCTTAAAGACTGGAACTACAGAAGAAAATTTCGAACAGGCAGGAAAGCAAAAAGCAGCAAGGCATTTATTGTAGAGTTTTGAGAGAACAGGAGACAGCTCAGGAATACATATTTTAAGAACTATTTCAGGGATACATGTTTTGTGAGGATCCAGTTTCTGGAGTTATATGTATATCACTTAATAGAGACTCAGTTCTAAGTGGAAAGTCAGGTAAAGGTACTCCAGATGAGTCTAGAGTAGAATTTAAAGAGAATTTACAAGCAAAACATTCTACTTTATCAGCAGAAGACGTTAACACCTGAAATCAAGTAAAAAGAGGAGGGATAGAAGACTTACTCTTAGTTAACACACTACTACAGAGCCACCATTAGTCATGTGAACCAAATTAGAGGCTATATGATGCCTCATTCTATCAGCAAAGACTTAGCCTTTTTTGAGGACAGATTTAAAATTATTTTGATGAGACTTCTCACTGGATTTTTCCAACCTTTAAAGTGACACTGTAGAGTCAGTGGCTATGGTTAAATGTAAAATAAGTGACGGAACTGTCCAACAAACAGAATTGACAAAGTTTGCAATAACGAATATTTGTTTCTCCCAACTAATATATATATATATATATATATATATATATATATATATATATATATATATGATAGAAGTTCGTTTGTGACCAATTTTTCATCTTCTCATTGGTGTCATCTAAGATGTCCTTGCACTGATTCACACTTGAGACCACATGATGTACATGTTAGTTACTGACCACTGGATGATTTGATTTAAAATGCCTTGTTAGGTTGCTAGAATATCTTCATACCTTGCCACAAATGGTACATGAAAAGTCAACCAGAATGTCATATGGAAAAGCATTAGGTACCTTTTGGTGTGATTTCATATGACTGGCCATACCTGCTTTCGGCAAGCAGATATGGTCTTTCTTTTTTGACTGGCCAGTATACCACAACTAGTGGTCTGTTCAGCTATGTGGGTGAAAACTTGATCAGCCAGTTGGTACCAATGGAAAAGGAACTTGGACTTGAAAAATGGATTTCCGATCTGGATTCTGCTGGAACATTAGAACATCACTTGATCAATCAGACGCAGCACTTCCTGAGCATAGAAGTGCTCTGCTTTGTAGGGAACTGTCTCGTTACAATTTGGATATTGTCACTTTATCAGAAAAAAAACTGTCTGGTGATGGCTCTTTACAAAAACCTGACTCTGATTATACAATTTTCTACAAAGATCGTCCAGAAAATGTTCATCATGAAGTGGGAGTTGACTTTGCCATAAAATCTAAACTACTTTTTCACCTTTCAGAGTTACCATATAGGATCTCTGATCAACTTAAGACAGTGAACTTTCAACTCCTCCCAATTCGCTTTTGTGACAACGATTAGTTTGTATGCTCCAACTCTTGTTAGATCTGAGGCTGAAATTGACAGTTTTTACTCTGATCTCAAAAATATCCTTAGAAAAGTCAACAAGGACACGAAGATTGTGCCCATGGGTGATTTTAATGGTAGGGTAGGATGTGACTGTACTGCATGGATCTACATTGGTCGTGTGTGTGTTTGTTTGTGTGTGTGTGTGTGTATATATATATATATATATATATATATATATATATATATATATATATATATATAATAAAAAGGCTTAAACACTAATATTCCATGGTCATAATTTATTCCATTGGAATTGTAAATCCAATCCAATTCATCAGACCTAAATTCAAAAAGAAAACAGAAAAAACAACTTCGGAAATAAAAAATAGAATTTAGAGAGAGTGTAAGTATGAGAGTGTTATCATATCCTTACTCTGTCCTGGACATTGAGTTCTACCTGGATTCTATCCTCTTAGAATTTTTTTTATTCAAAATATATATATATATATATATATATATATGCATATATATTTGCGTATTTTGCATATGTATGTGTATATTTGCCACTAATATTATCTAATATATATATATATATATATATATATATATATATATATATATATGACAAAAGAAAAAACTTATTTTAGTTCACACGTTTTGTTCTCTAAGCTGAAATTTTTGACACACACTCACACGTTGGTAATTGGCTCTCATAAGAAGCTTATTGACCCTTTGACAAGTCTTGTTTTTCATCCTGTGGCGGTGACATGCCACCCATCTCACCAGCAGAAAAGCTCGTGAGAGGAGCTGGTTTAGATGCCATCCATCCATCCATGTGGCAGGTTGTATTGGGTTACATGTTACCAGTAGCAGACCTGACTAAAGTAATGAATTGGAAAATAAAGAATGACACAATTTGGATGACATATGATTATTACTTCTGTTATGACCAACATCAATTTGGTTCCCAAGGAGGAGGAGATGTGAATTCAAATCTTGTCAGTGGCTTATTTTTTTTATTTCTCATCTGTGCTTCTTGGTTAATTATTGCAGAATATAAAACAACCTGCATATTGTGTTAAAAACAATAAAAATAAGATGAAAAGAAAAACAAGCCAAAAAATTAGTTTAGTTTGAAACCCACTGCATATGAACTTGTGACCTTTTATGTTATAAACTGAACATTTATAGATAGATAATTTTTTTTCCCCTCATTTTTTTCTTTAAATATTTTTTTTTACTTCTTTGTAAACGCATTTGTTTGTGACACACTTTTATTCTTGTTTGTGACTCACTTTTATTCTTGTTTGTGATGCACTTTTATTCTTGTTTGTGACACACTTTTATTCTTGTTTGTGACACACTTTTATTCTTGTTTGTGACACACTTTTATTCTTGTTTGTGACACACTTCTATTTGCATGACTCTTCACAGAAGCATAAATGCAGCATTCATATTTTCAGTTTTGTTTTTGGATTCTCAAGATGGAAATAGAAATCCTCCATTGTGGTTTTATTTTTGTTTACAAATTTTAGAAATTACAAAGGAAAGCTACAAAAAAATTAGTGGTCTTTTGAAAGCAAGAATTTTATTTATTCTAAAAAAGAATATTGAATGAAATTAAAAAGGAATTTATTCCAACATCAATAAAATCTGTTCTTTTCTTTCTTATGCATTTCTTGGGAATTCTGAAATCTGAAAGAATTTGTGCCAATTTCTGACAATGGTAAACGAATTGTTTGCCTTACTGTTTTATGGTTGCTAATAAAATTTCTTTTTTATATGTAAAGGCACATGCAAATTGATTTTTGTGGATGTACCCTTTTCATTGTAAACAAACTTAATATTTGAAATGCTCATAGAAACTGACAACTTATATCGTGAAAGTTCATAAAATTTAGTAAATGTCCTTACTTGCACCATTTTGATTTAGAGAAGCTGGCACCGACTTTCAGTTATCAGGAAGTCTTTGGGTCTCAAACTACTTTGCTTTCCTTATATTAAAAATAGTTGCTTGGCATAAAATTGTGTAGACGAACTGCATTTTTTTTTCCAGTTGACTGACTGGGACCTGTTGCAATGTCTTGTATTTGTTTTCAAGGAATACAAGCTCAATATTTGTGAATTTACCCAAACCAACTTGGTAGGAAATTCTCCATGATTTGTTTTCTATAACATCTACAAATCTTTCATATTTTAGATTTTATTGGTTTCTTCCTGTAGCCTGCCATTTTAATATATGTTGGTCCTCTTTTTAAGTAATCTTTTGATATGCCTCTAAAATATTTATATGCTGGCTATTTTTATTTTTAAATTTACAATATTACCATGAGTCCATAAGAGAAAAAAATATTAAAAAATAAACAGGAAATGGTCCATGGTTATTTCCCTTTTTGAACAACACACAACCAATTTCCCACCATGCAACATTATATCAGTCATTGAGATTAAAGATTCAGAGGACAAACAACACTTTTCATGGAAAATATTAAGAGATTGTTTCTCCTTCATAAGAGGCTGTTACAAAGATGACTACCTGAATAGCAGATGGTACAAATACTGTATTTAAGATGAAATTCTTGCATGTATATTAGGCTTAGAGCCATATCACATTAAAACACCAGTTCTCCTTTGGTCACTAAAGTTAAGCAATGTTGAGCCTGGTTAGTACCTAAATGGGTAACTGCTTGGAAATGCCAGGTGCTGTAAACGTGGATGTGCAGATGGTGTAATGGATAATGGCTTGAAATTGGAAATCAGGGTCAAGTTCCAATTCCAGTCAGGTTCATTATATTCACAATGTATGCACAATTACCATTGGATAAGATATGAATTGTAGCATAATATAAACAATCTCTTCTTCTCCCTCCAGATGTGGGTTAATTAGTCAAAATTGTATCAGTAAAATCCTTATTATCTCTAAATGAGTTACCTTTCTTTTAGGTGATCTCAGCACTCTAATACTGTTTCCATTTCACACTGAAACACCAATTCTTGTACACTCACCATGCCTGGTCGGTATCTAGCTGGGGGATCACTTGGGAATGCCGGGTGCTGTAAGCTTAGGTGTATGAGTAGTGGTTATGGCTCAGATTTGGAAATCAGAGAACCAAGTTTCAATTCCGGTTGGGTTCATTATATTCATTTATCTGCAAATACTGTTAGGAAAGATATGAATCCCACAGTTCCCCACCCCCAGGTATGGGTTAATTAGTTGGACTTGTAACAGTAAAAATCGTTGTTATCCATCCGCCGCCCAATTCTTGCAATCTAAAAATATTTTCTGGCTTTAACTAACCTGCAAAAGGTTAATAAGCCATAAAAAACAAATCACTCTATCAACCTACACATATATTGGATTGATAACAAAAATTAAACAATCTATGGAGAGTAGAAAACGTTATTAATGCTATATATAAAATTGTATATAAAGAAAACAACAAATGGTAGTGGGGTAGCCAGGATATTAAAATAAATTCCCTTAAAGATGTGAATTGAAACAATAACAACAATAAGAAAGAAAATAACAAAAAAAGAGACTAACCAGTTTTCAGTCCTCACTTTTCAGAGCCAATCAAGGACAGATATGTAAATTGGGTGCACAGTGTTTAAAAAAAAAAATAAATTAAGAACAGTTAGGTAATCAGCAGAGGAAAAAAATAAATATATATAATTCCACTCTGATTATATTAAGGCTCAGCAGCCATTCCTCCTAGAGAAGGCTGCCTGGACCTTGTGTATAATGTCTTTAAAAGTATGTTGCAAAGAACTGCTAATTAACCTTGAAATATCAGGGAAGGATATTAGAATAATCTAGAACCTATACTTGGAACAAACTGCATGCATTAGGATAGAATATGAATTCAGTAAATATAGAAAAATAGAAACGTGTGAATGACAAGGATGTGTCTTCTCACCGGACTTATTCAACCTATGCAATGAGGCAATTCTGATAGAATTAGAAGTTGTACCATGATTCATGATTGGTGGCCATAATCTTAACAACATAAGTTATGCAGATGACACAATGTTGATAGTAGACATGGAAAGGAAACTACAAGGACCCCTATAGAATGTGGTGAAAGAAAGCAAGAAGAAAAGACTAAACACCAATTGCAAGAAGGCAAAATGTATGGTTGTCAAAATGAACAGTCCAACATTTAAATTGCAAATTAGAGATATCAAAATTAAATAAATACAAATTAAATATCTGGGAAGTACTTTAACAGAGGATGAAAAGCGAGGGACTGAAATCTGAAGATGCATTGGTATTACAAAAGTTGCCTTTCAAAAGCTAAGCAAAGTATTAAGAAACAGGAAAATTTTGTTCCAAACAAAGAAAAGAGTACTGAATTGTTATATAATATCAGTCCTTATATATGTCAGTGAATGCTAGACAATCTCCTTGTAAATTAAGAAGAGACTTGAAGCAACAGAAATGTGCTTCTACAGAAGGATGCTAGACTACCATGACTGAACATGTGAGCAACAATGAAGTTTTTGTGAAAATGGAAACGAAAAGAACACTTAACACCAGAAAGAGATAATAGAAATTCCTAGGGTGCATAATGAGGACAGTGGGCTTGTAAAATTTGATACTCACAAGGCAGATTGAAGATAAGGAGAGAGGAAAACACTCCATAACCTACCTAATGAGCTTGTGTAAATGGATGGCAGAACAGGGTTTACGAGAAATAGCAAAAAGACAAAATTTAAGAACTACAAAACACAAGAAATTGTGGAGAGCCATAATCACTAACGTCCTGTAGGGACATGGCCCACAGAAGAATCAGTGTGTGCCCTACTGATTATGATAAAAGAATGCCAGGTAAACAGCATAGCACACACTGGATTATTAATTAATATCCATTACAAAAAGATGGAATCTACTTGAATAGAAGATGGTACATTGTTGTATTTAAAATGAGGATCCTACGCATATGATAATGAAAATTACTCCCTTTCCTAACCCTACTGAATGGGGTGTTTACAGCCACATCATGTTAAAATACTGTTTTTCCTTTGATCCCTGAAGTTAAGCAATGTTGAGCCTGGTTAGTAACCAAATGGGTGATCGTTTGGGAATACCAGCTGCTGTAAGCTTGGATGTGTGAGCATTGTAATGAATAATGACTCAGAATTGTTAATCGAAGTGCTGAGTTCCAATTCCAGTTAGCATAGTAGCACCTATTATGGTCCCAGTTATGAGTAAATGGTGAACCCCCCAACAAAAACAAAACACTATGAAAGTATAAAAATCTGTTTTTATAGTAAAAATACCAGCAATACATTTTTATATAAAAAAAATGACAACAATACATATTTATAGTAAAATTACCAACAATGCATATTTATAGTAAAATGATCACTAATACATTTTATCTGTAGTTGAAGGCATACAATTGCATTCAAAATATATTGAGTTGCAAGCATAAAATTGGGTTCAGATTATTTAAAGTTCAGAATTAAATAACTCATAGAAGTTGATATGCCACTAAACAAAACCAACCAATCAATCAATTCTATTTGGTTTTGTTATATTCACTTATGCACAAATACCCTTGAGAAAAGGTATGAATCCACCATTTCTTCCCCCAGCTATGGGTTAATTAGTAAGACTTGTATCACTAAATCACTATTATCTCAAAAACACAAAAAAACATTCTTGCAATGTAAAATTATTTTCTGGCTTTAAATGACTTGCAATGGGTTGATAAGCCATAGAAAGTGAATCATTAAGCTACTGAGTGGGATACCTCAGTCATCAGGTATTGACTTTGAATCTGCCCCTTTTAGAGCAAATGGATATTTGGAGCTGGGAATGTAATACATAAAATCAAACCCAACAATGAATAACTAAGAATGAAAAAGCCTTTCTGGAACTTACTTACTGAGACACAAATTTATTTAATCCTGAATGAAGAATTAATTTGTAGAGAAGTGAGGTAGATTTTCTTTTTATTCTTTGAAAAGTTACACAAAACATTTTTAAGATGAGAAACCTTTGAAGTTTTATGATCAGAAGATTTTACAAGCATGCAACATTTAGCTTTTTACACCTTGGTTAATTTTTACATGCTGTTGTAGTATTTTTGGCCTACCATATATGTTATTTATATTGACGTAGACCATATACTACAATAGCACTGATTTTTGTTTATTTGGTAAGATATCTAACCCTCACCCCCAACACACACACACACACACACACACACACTTGTAACGTCAATGATTTGCTCATATATTGTTGATTTCATTAATCTCAAGAAGAAAAACATTCTTTTTTGACTCTTGTGGTCCTAACTAGGACTGAACTCACAATTGTTGGCTAATAAATTTCTGAAGATATTAGACTCTTACTCTTCTGCTTAATGGATGTGTTCTAAGCAGCAGCAGTAGCAGGTTTGTCTCCTTTCTGCCAAAGTGGATTTGACCATTAGGCATTATTTAAGTTTATTGAAATTTCTCCTCAGGATGAAATATTGCATTGTTTGGTGAGAAGTGCTGTTTTGATTTTTTTAAAAACCATCTATTTTTTGTAAGCAAATATTTAATTCACAATTTATATTGAGAATAACAATGATTTTTCCAGATACAAGCCCTACTATTTAACCCATAGCTGGGGTGAAATTGATTTATATCTTTCCCAAGATAATTTGTGCTAAGTGAATGGTGATATCGTAGGTAAGTTTTAAGAATCAAATATGTAAAATCTTTTAATCTCTAACAGGATGAATATATAGGGTTACATATGGTGGTGAATATGACAGGTCTACATATGGTGGTGAATATGACAGGTCTACATATAAGGGAGAATCATTATACATAACATGTTGTTATTAGCTTAAGTTTGATCTTAAATTTACACTATAATATTTAGTCTATAGGTGTTACTGTTAACTATGCTGAATCTTGTGATCCTACCTATGATTGAATTCACGATTATTGGCTCATAAATTTTTGAAGATATTAGACTCCTACTCTTCCGCTTGATAGATGTGTTCTAAGCAGCAGCAGTAGCAGGCTTGTCTCCCTTCCTGCCAAAGTGGATTTGACTTTTAGACATTATTTAAGTTTATTAAAATGTCTCCTCAGGGTGAAATATTCTATTGTTTGGTGAAGTGCTGTCACTCGGTTTATTGATCAAGATACTATTTTAACATCTGAGATATCTTCTATAAAACGTACATGCTTCCATAGTATCATCTGAAATATCTTCCATAAAATGTACATGCTTCCATAGTATCAATCATAGCAAATGTCTCTGCTGCACATAACTCTTTTGACTCTCTGATGAGATTGCCAAGAAATAGGAACATAGCTATCATTGTCACCCATAAGAAAAACAATGTATCCCACTTGCGATCCACCATTGCGATCCAGCAAATCCTGCATCATTATATGCTACCAGTTTCATTCTTGCAAGATTGCCTAAGTTAGGTATTAACATTTTCATTTAGAGAGAAAAATAATCTTCATTCACTTTAAAAAATGTCTTTCAATATCTTTGCTAAACAGAAAGATTAACCTTAAATGAAAATGTTATTTTCTGTATTACGATTATTGTTAAAAAACAAAAACAATTTTGATCCAACTGCAAGAGAATTTTGGCATGACATCTTATTCCTGATGAAAAGTTTGATTACTTTCTAAGTTATGAATCCACCTCTTCTCCTTCCAGCTATGGGTTAATTAGTAGAAATGTATTAGTAAATTATTATATTCCCACCAAATTCTTACAATCTAAAAATATTTTCTGGCTTTAAATAACCTTCAAAAGGTTAATAATCCAAAAAAACGTGCAATTCCTTTCTAATTCTCTATTTTCTGTTTTTTTGATTTCTTGTCTCGCTGTTGAAATATTTAACTTTGATTATATTGTGTGACTTTTGGTCTGACCACTCAGTTTCAATAATGTATTATCAAGTATGTCAACATCAAATGAAAGAGGCTATTTCATCCACTATGACAAATTAAAAAAAAAAAAACAATGACCTCATAGTTTTAGACAATTTCTTCCAAGAATTGGTACAAACATAAGAAACTTTAGCTTTTCCAGGCACCGTGGATTAATGAATAGTGGCTCGGATTGAGGAATCATTGAGCCGAGTTCAAATTCCAGTTAGATCCATTACATTCACTAACATGCTAATAACCTTGGGAAAGGTATGAATCCTCCTCCTCTTCCCCTCAGCTATGGATAAATAGCAGGACAGACTGAGTCCTATAGCCTTGGGTGGCAACCGGTCTGAAAGGAAAAAGAAGGAAACTCTGAATTTAAAACTGGCATGGAGAGGGTTGGGTTCCATCAGGCTATCTTGCCCAAGACACACCACTTCTACTGTGGCTGCAGTACATGCGGTGCCCCTATGATGTGTGAAGGGATTCACAATCACAATCTTTCCTATTCTACCTTTGTAAACTGAACATGTGAGAAATAAGGAACTTTTAGAGAAAACAGAAAGAAGAATGACACTTAGAATCAGAAAGAGACAATTGAGGTTTCTAGGGCACAATGAGAAAAGAAGGCTTGGATAATTTGACACTCACAGTATATTGAAGGCAAGAGAGAGGAAAGCAGTGAATAATTTACCTGATGAGCATTGTGTAATTATTTGGCAGAGTAGGGATTAGAAAAGATAGAAAAAAAGTCAACAATTACTAAGAGCTACAACAGACAGGAAGTTGTGGAGAGCCAAGATCGGCCATGTCATGAAGAGACATGGTACATAGATGAATATTACAAATATACAACTTATTTAACTGAATTTATCTCTCCTGCCAGCCCACGTTTAAGAAGTCACTGCGGGGTGGGGAATGGTTGTTCAGTCCAAATAACTACAAATATATGGACATCTGGTGGATTGTCAGAATTGTTGTTGGTATAATCTGGTAGATCATGAATATTTTTAACTGTCAGAAATTATGAGAAATCCATTTTGTCATAATCAATAAATATTGTCGGAAAGAGAACCAGATATTGTAGTAAAGAACTAAAATATCTTTTATATGTTTTAACATCTGTATATTTGTATTTATTCATTTCTTTCTTCATACACACATACACCACAAGAAAAACGTCCTGGGTATGACGGTAAACTACATCCGCATCCTGGGTATGATGATAAACTACATCCACATCCTGGGTACGGTGATAAACTGCATCCAACAGCAAGGTCTCAGATAATGTTTTCAGAAAAATAATGTTGCCAGCTCTAAGTTTTTGAAACAATGTTGCCAGCTATACGTTTTTTTGTAAAAAAGTAATGTTGCCAACTATACGTTTTTTTGTAAAGGAATATTGTTGGCAGCTATACGTTTTTTATTCCATAGAAAATAGGCATTTAAAATTCATATAAACTGGATTTGGCATTAAATAACCCACAGTGGTTGATATGCCATAAAACCCAAACAAACAAACAAAAACAAACAAACCACAAGAAAACGTTTATTCATTATTGAAATTTTTTCATAAATTTATTGAGATTTTTTTTTTAAATTCATTCTACCTCAGAAATTTTTCTTTCCAATGATGTAAAAAAGTTTGACTAAATTTTGCATTCAGTACAACTTAATAGTACTCTATTAATAAAGGCAGTGACACCCTGGAGCTGAAAATTTTGTTTCTTTGAATTGAAAGTCAAACTTCAGTTCTTGGTGATTCATTCTTACTCAAATCTTATTCAACTGACCATTTTTTGATTTCATGTATTTGCTTTTTTCTTCTAAAGACAAGAAATAAGAAAATCTTACTTTCAGTCTAAATATTCTGTTGAAGATGTGAATAAACATCGAACTATCAACAAAATTCTAAATTATTCTAGACTGTTTACAAAATACAATTTGTATTTATCTTTTCTAATACTTAGAGGTTGGTTTGTTTATTCACTAAATCTACCATAAAACAATGTCAGTTAAATCACTATGTAAAGTATAACTTGGGTCTTACTAAGCCATAATCCCATGATTGGTTTGTATTGAACATCTGTTTGTATCAATAAATCAATAACAAATAACATTAATTTTTGTTTTGATGTTTTATGTGCTTTACTGCAATTCCAAAAATTCTGATAAGTTCTTTCTTATATCATTAAATAATCAATAATAAACATTATTTTCCTATCCAACAAATTCCATGTTGTGATCTAATCAGAGTTGATCCCAAATACAATTGCCTGTAATATCCAAACTTTCTAAAAAGTTTACAAATATATACATTCTTCGATATTTTTTATTTTTTATTTTTTTTTTTTTTTTGCAAAAATTATTAAACAGTATGTCGTCATCATAGCTGTGTTTTTGTTGGTGTAGGACCAGGATTATTCTCACATAAAGCAAGTTAGTTCCTGCATAACAGAGGATTTCAGTTTACTTCTCCACATATGCCTGTCACTAGCATCAGCTGGGTCTAGGCCCAATTTTTTCCTGTCCTTCTGAAAAACATCTTTCCAAATCATCATGGGCTGTCCTTTTCCTTAGCTGTCCTCAGCCTTCGTCTCACAGACCTGTTTGTTAGGCTCCCTCGCTGCACCCTATTGGGCCAGCCCAGCATAGTCTGCAGCAGTAACTCAATGTCATCAAGGCTTAGCTTCTTGAGAAGCAAGTCTGACCTGACCTCATCCTCAGCAGACATGCCACACATCCAGCCTATCATAACTCTGTCATTCCACCACAGGTAGTTGAAGTGTACTGCTGGCAGGACCCTTGTCCCACTGGCATGCAACATGGCACTGTGAATGCAGGTCCTGTGCACGTATGATCATATTCAGTGTCAAAATTTTTATCCCAAAATTATTCTTTAAAATGAATTTATATTTTATTTGTAATATGTTCATGTTTTTAATCATACAGCTGTCAAAAAAAATTAATCATATTTATAAAACTCTAATGTACTTTAAATATTTCTTCCCAGACATTTTTTCAATACATATATATATCATGGATATTAAATACTGCATTAAATACTGCATATATTCAGCTTACCTTGAAAATCCATTTATGTGAAACCTAGGTAGATAGTTCCTGGCTATTTAGGATTATTTTATCCCTTTGCTATATTTAGCATATTGAGCAATCTACGTTTTATTTTAGTTATTCGCTTGGAGTTTTCAGTTTTATTTTTTCTTTGGATGGAAAATTTAAGGCACTGGACGATTTTTTCACCCTACTTGGATGTTTCTAGTTTTTTTATTTTGTTTGTTTTTTGGGGTTTTTTCTCCAATTTTTTCCTCGGATGCCAATTTGTGTAGATATACTTGCAAATTGTGCCCTCCGAGTTATTTTACCAACCAAGTATAATTATTAGTAATATATATATATATATATATATATATATATATATATATATATGATGATGGACTCTCCCATCGAGTTTGACGTATGAGGTTTCAACAATTACAAACTAATTATTTGCATGCCTATGGCAGGCACGAGACCGGCTCAAGAATTACACAAAAGACCACAAACAGTACAGGAGAATGTATTGTATCCAAGTGTAGCAGGAATACTATTACATGTCTTATTTTGCATTCTTATTTCATGTAGTCAACTGATGTTTATTTTTAGTGCAGCTATATCACTGTTGTACTTCTTTAGCTCCAATGCAGCCAGAACATTTTTTCTTTATATAATATATATATATATATATATATATATATATATATATATATATATATATATATATATATATATATACTCACTATGGAATAGTCAGGACAAATAAAAAAAAAGGTAGGTAACTCCAAAGGTGTGCCTATTCTAAATGTATGAAATAGGGTGGTATACATTTTCTAATTGTCCAGAATCAGGAGGTGTACATGTTCAAAATTTCAGTAGTTGTGCTATCGTAGACTCTGGACACATTTGCCCAGAATCATTTTTCTTTAAAGGATTGTTTGATCTTGATTGAAAGAATTGAAACATTTTTCTCCACTTAACCAGGAATCATTGAAATTTCTCAAATATAACAGAATATAAGACCAAGGAGTACAGTAGCTGAATCTTTTATTAATCCATAATCAATATTAATAAGCTTATTATTTTATCAGAATATTTATAAGCAATAGAAATTTTAAAATTCATGGTGCATAGCTTTATACACAAAGCATGCAGATTTATAGCTTTTGCAACATTTATTTAAAACTCATGAAAATTGTTTTTTCCAAGACCCTTACCCACTAGTTTCATCCCCCAGCACCCCCTAAACACCTACTCAGCTGGTCACTGAAGTGTGTATTTATTTCCTGTCTTCAATAAAATGTTAGCAGGTGCTATCTTGTCAGGATATCTTGGGTTGGGTTGAGCAAGTCGACTAATTTGAAGCCGTTTCTTGCAACAGGATACATAACTTGTAACCTTATCTCTCAGTAAGATCAAGTTTGCTTGCAGCTTGGAACCACCCACCCAGACATGCATCTTGTCTGTTTTTTGATTTTTCTTTTTTTTTTTTTTTCTTTTTTTGTTGCAGATGTCAGTCTGTTAGGGAAGAATTTTTAAATGAAAAAATGCTTCCTCTACATTCTCTTTTCCTCTCTGCCAAATTTTTTAAATGTCAGGACTCAAAAAAGAAATAAATAAAAAAATATGACATTTATGAAAATAAACAGGAATTTCTTAAAATGTACTAATCAATTGCTGCCTAAGATTTGTTTTTGTAAGTGCTAAAACAATAATAATTATAATCTAGATTACTATACTTGAGTTCCAAATAGACAAACAGGTGATTAGAATAAAAGGTGTAGCTGGAATTTTTTTTAAATTTCACTAAAGAAGCACTCTATTCTTGAATGCTCCCTGCCTAAATTAAGGAACTACAGGAAATTTCCCGAATATTTAGTAAAAGGTGTAATTAGAAAAATAATGTCCCAGGTGGATTTTTCTCCAAAAAAGAATAGTTCTTCTACCCTGTCAGTTTGAAACTCAAGGGTATACTGAAGTTTCTACATGTCTATGTGGGATATCACAGCCAAACTGAAAATAATAGGAACTATTTTTATTCCTTTTGTTGATAGTGTTGATAATTACAATGTCTTACCTTTGTTATGTAAGATTGACCCCCAGAAGTCATTTGATGTCAATGAAGAGCAGGGTATGCCAAATGAATCAGATTAAAACAATGTTTTTGTGTGTATGTGTGTGTGTGGTGTCATGGATTGTGGCTTGGAATTAAAAATCGGAGAGCAGAGTTTGAATTCCAGTCAGGTTTGTTACATTCATTTGCACGCAAATATCCTTGGAAAAAGGCATGAATCCATCTCTTCTCCTCCAAGCTATGGGTTGAATAGCAGGACAGACTGGGCCCTATAACCTTGATTGGCAACCACTCTACTGTAAAAAGAAATGGCAGCCTACTGCAGGAAAATCTTCTACCTAGTCAGTTATGGATCAAAAGAGACATGATTACCCAAATGGGTGTCTTGTATGGCTCTTAACTGACTAAATGTTTTATGAAATACAAAAATGTTTTTTGACTTGGCAGATCAGGTCAGATTTGACTTCTGGGATCACCAAGGTTCATTGAAGGTAGAATGAGTGTGCGCTTTTATCATCAGTATTGTAGCCAAACAATTGTTTTTTTATTTAAAATTTCGACTAATGTCCTCAGCACAAGATTTTGACCTTTGTGCCCTGCAGCCACTTCAGGTGTCTGTGGATCTGGGTAACCTTCAGGGAATTTTTGAAGTCGACCCTTTATTTAATCTATGGGTGTGGACTGTTCTTATTTCACTGTTCATGTCTGCGTAAAAGGAATGCCCACCCCCACACACACACACTAACAATTTTAAATGTATTAATTTTCTTCATTTGATAATGTGTTTGTTTCATCTGTGATGTGTGTATGTGTATAGACTCATGCTGTTTTATCTGTTGTGTATGCATTTTTGCATAGACGTATGTCATTTCATACATGGCATATGCCTGTGTGGATAGACATATGTTTATTTAGTTTTAGTTTGGTGAACCTATGGACTGTTGTCCAATTTCATTATGCATTGTACAGTGACAAGAAGAATGAATAAATTTCATACTATTCAGTTATTGCTCACCATTTCCACAGTCTGTATTACCTGGGTCATGAATTGAACTTAGATTTACTATACTACCAAATTCCCTAAGCAGTATTTCAATCTATTAAGCTAGTCAATTAAAACATTGATTCAAGTCACTGAAGGTCATGAAAGTTCAATTCATTAGCTATTTTTTCTCTACCAAATAAAAAAATATATATATATATATTTTTTTTTTTTTTTTTTTTTTAATTTTTGTGCAAACCTGAAAGGTTTTCAGATGAAAACTTAAAAATGTTGAAGGTTGAACTTTATTTTTGAAGTTACTTAAAATGTAAAGTTGTTTCCTAACCAGCTGAGACTATGATTGGCTCAGTGAATGGGGCAATCTTGCTGGAATCAAAGACATAAAGGCAAGATCTTTTGAACCAAATTCCAAGAGAGGTTTCAACAGTACAAGTCAAATGACACAATTCCAGGATCTCTGGAGGCTGTTCACAACCCAATAGAATTCTTCAACTCTTCTTGAGTTTCATGATGTTCTGCCTCGCAGACTTCAACAAAAAGTTATGATGCAAATTGTGCTTCTCGGAAATATCCCCCCCTTCCAAAAGTGTGCAATAGAACTATCATATGTTAACCTTCGTAATTAGGGTAGGTAAAAAGAAGGATGTGTCCATCCCTGTAATTCCAACAAACTTGCTCAAACAACTGCCCCACTTTTGACCTGACCATCAACAAGGAAGTATCTCTCAGGATGAATGGCCTCAGAGCCTGAAAACTTACATGCTTTTTCCATAGCCATGTCTATATCGGTCATCCTTGGATTGGATCCCCAAGCACCTCAATCAGAGAACCACAAATATTGTGTACACAGAAGGAATCCTTGCTAGTAACTAATATTTGAAATTTTTATATTTATTTTCATTGCAGGATGCTAAATAATTGATTCCTTTTTGATTGCTAAAAAGAAATAATATTTAAATTTTTAAATCCTGACATCTTTATTTACAAATTTGTGTGCTTTTGACAAATAAACAATGTTGATTCCAATCTACCTGAAAATTAGTGCAAAATACTTGTCCCTCCCCATTTTATAGACAGAAACACACAAATGCATTCTGGGATATTTTTTCTTAGCCAATAAAATAGGCTGGTTCTTGGTTTCATCTGACTCATTCCATCTCTGTCTTGTCTTGAAGTCAGAACGTCACGTTTGCTTGTCCGAGCTTGTCAACACCAATTCTTAGTTTGTGAAATTTTTGACATATTACTGTTGCTTTGCCTTATTACTGTTAATTTGCTTGCTTTCTATTATTCTTTTCTTTTTTTTCTTATTATTGCTTATTGCCAACTTTGTCAATTCTGTTTGTTGGACAATTCTGTTACTTATTTTGCCTTTGACCATGGCTACTCACTCTACAAACAGGATTATCATTTTTTCAAAATTTCACAACAAAACAAACAATACTTCCTCTGCCATGTTATTCTATTAGGTTGGTGCAAAAATAATGACGTGATAATGTCGTTTTTTGACGTCAAAAAATACATCAAAAAACGACATTATCACGTCATTATTTTTGCACCAACCTAATAATTATGCTGACCTAAGAAAAAAGTAGTATTGTTGTCAGTGGTTAAATACTGGTTGTAGTAAATGTATTTCAATTTTGTTTTAAAAATTTGTCTTATCTATTGTCAAGGGTTTTTATTAACAGATTCATGGATAGTAAGCACTAACTTGACACAATAGTAATTGTGCTGTCTGTACAAAGTCTGACCAGCCATTTAATATTATCAGGAAAATAAATGGTTTCCCTAAAACACCAACACGAGAGTCTCTGTCATGCAGGCTTGCTCTTAATGGTTACTAATAATATGTGGCTGGCAATTCTAACAAGCAGCATTGAAACTACCTCAATGGACAGTTCGTCTCTGTGAAAGGGTTATCCAATATTCCTTCAATTGCATCTTTGACTGTTAATATATGCCTGTGACTGGAAATCATTGCCATCTGGTTTGTTGTCACTTGTCCCCAAATTTTTTATAGATTAATCTATTATCTTATTCTCTTTTGGTCAAGTGGATGGCCATTTTGAAGATGCCTGTGAGGAACTAGAAGACTTACCTCCCGCAAAGCGAATTTGCTTGGCAGGTCAGGTCCTGTTGAAAGATCGCAACCGACATTAAAAGTGAAATGGATTATTCTGAAATTCCTATCTTGTGGGCAGACGTACAAAAAAAAAAAAGACTAAGAATTCAAACCAGCTTGAATTTATAAAATAGGAAGTCTCAGGTGAATGAGAATTAAGTTTCATATGCAAATTTTAGTTGCCCCCGATGCAGACATACATAGCGAGTCTGTGAGGAAGACGGCAGAACTTTTGTTGGCGTGATGGCATATGTGCATACTAACGAGAAGAAGAGAATAAGGAAGAGATCACTCACAACAGCTCAGTTGGTAGAGCAGAGGACTGGAAAAGAAAGCAAGCACTTTAATCCATTTCAGTCATCGCAAAGAACGGGTGAACTGAATTATCCACAATACCACTTCATAAACTTTATCAATAGTCATAAAAGATGCAATTGAGATAAAATTACAATCCAATGCCTTCCATGCAAGATACCCCAATCATAGTTTCACATTTCCTTAGATAAATATTTCAATTCATTTTGATTTCATTTTTTATTTATTTTTTTTAAGTACAATAAAAGAACAGGATTCAGAAAGACAGAAGATTGCAATTGATGTTGCATTTAAATTTTTGAAGATTGTTGTTGGCAGGAAATAAGACACTGGAAGAGTTCTACAGGCGAAAAGTGTGAGAAAAGAAACTATTTGAATGGAACTTAGTTAAATCTATAGTTAGTTCAACAGTAAAATGATGAGACCTAATTGCCAATCTAGTAGTATGATTCAATGAAAGTACCAAGTTTTCTATATTTTGGTGGATGACTTCTTCAGCCTGCCTTACAACATTTTGAGGAGATTCATTTATATCACAAATTTAAAAATATGACTAATCTTAACATTTTCAGTTCCAAACAAAAGCCTCCATCAAATACCAAAGACTTCTCACCACCATAGATATAATTCTAAATCTATGATTTTCTTCATGAACTCCAAGAAAAGCAACCAATTTTCTTGTGCAATGAATTCTATTTTACTCTGAAAATCAATCAAAATCTTGACTAATTTTCATTTTTCATTAAACTTGTTTTAAGATATTTTATTTTTAATTTTCTGGTTGTTGGGTGCTGTAATTAAACTGTTTTTTGCGTATTTTCCACTCTCCTGGGTTTAAAAAGCATGAACTTGTTATTACTTCCAGTTTCTCTAAATGGATTAACAGACATTTTAAAAAAAAAAAAAAAAAAAATCTTTGTCTCCTTCTGATATTTATTTCTTACTATGGACTTTTTGGGGCTTGTTGTTTCATGTTCCATAAAACATTATTTTTTAGGCTTGTTTCCTAAAACATTTCTTTAATGTTTCAATGAGGAGATGCTGATCCTTTTCAGTCATCAGGATCACGATTGTTACTGTCTATGCTATAAAAGAAAAACTGATTCTCTGTCCGTCAAACACTGCATCTGACTTTGCATTGGTATGCGTATATGTGCTTGTGCCATTTAATGTGCACATAAGAACCTACACATGCACACACAATTTGACGGAGATTGAGAGATAAGAGATTGGAATAATACGTTCTCCTTGCACTCACTCTGGGCAATCCCTACTCTGGGTTGAGCAGTATAATCATGAAAGTTTGAAACAAGGGAGAAAAAAAAATTATAACCACCCTCACTCAAAAATCATATTGTCATATCTAATTTTATTGGACTTTTCTATAAATATTTTCATGATAATTGTTTTGTTGAACTTGCCTCCATCTTTATTTTTGTTTCATTTCTTGTATATAAAATTGTACTCATTGTAAATATTCTGTATTTTTTTGTTTTTTAAAATTTTTTTTTTTTTTTTTTATATCAACCCGCAAAAGACAAATTGTACATATGGGAACTACTTAGGACTTCATAGACACTTTGAGGTATTATGGTGTAGTAAGAATGTGTTGTTTGGGTGGGGTATGTTTGGGTTAGTAATTGTGGCTAGCTAAGTTTAAGATAAAATAGATTGAAGACCAGCCTTCCCTTATCCCCCCACTTTGGCCTTGTGCCACATTTTTGTATTTTCAGAATAAATATTACTTACCTCTTATGGTACCTAGACATTACAAATTTAAGAGCAGTACTAGATTGCCAGACAGAAACGGAAATTCTCTCCAGTGGCACAGCTGTCCATTTCAATTTCCTCCAAATTGTCTATGGAAGTATGTTTAGTTTCAAGTTGCCTTAGCATGCATATTTTAACGTAAAAATATTTCTTAAAAAAAAAAAAAAAGTATTAAATAACTTTATTTAATACTGAATAATCCCCCCACCCAATTTTTTTTGATCATTTGACCCCAAGCAAAGCAATAAAGCCACTAAGATACAAGGGGTTACTAAATATAAAAGAATATAAGAAAAAGAAAACATTATGAAGAATAGAGAACAATAGATGAACAGCAATTAAGAAGACAGAAGATAATGCATGACATTGCATAAAAATTTTTGAAGATCAAAGTCGACTGGAAAGCTAAAAGCCATAAAAGAGTTCCACAGGTGAGAAGTGCGTGAGAAGAAAACTGTTAGCAGAGAACTTAGAATTACATCTATTTCAGCCAATAGCATTGTACTTAAATTTGTAAAGTTAAGCATCTTTCCATCCTGATAAAACACTTCCCAGATATTTAAATTGTTGTACTTATTTGTTTTTGGTCTCTCCAATTTGTAATTTGCATGTTGGATTGTTTCATTTTGCTGCCAACTGAATTCATGCTAAACTCCCATTTTGAACACACTCAAGATTATGGCTTCAATGGAAACTGGTAAAGGAATGAAATTTACTGGGTATGGCTGACTCACTCACTGGCAGAATCTTTCTAAACATGTGTTGAATTCAAAAACCAATTTTTTTTTTTCAAAATCTCAAGGTTCTGTTGAAATTGGAGACCTTGGAATATATGAAAAAGCTTTTTTTTTTTTTCTCAGGATTTTTTGTTGTTGTTCTTTTCAGCCATATATGATAGTTTTTATCTATTTACAGATGCGCTCGAAGCAGTGGGATTTCATTTCTACATCAGCTAAAGATCTTGTTAAAAAGATGCTGGATGTGGATCCTGATAAAAGAATTACTATTGATGATGCTTTGAATCATCCATGGATTAAGGTAGGCAATTTGGATTAGGGTTTCCGGATTCAATTATTAATTGCATTCAATACAAATGTTATTTGCCTTTTTATCATTCACCATCTGTTGTGACTCAGAAAAAAATACCCTTGTTTCTTGTTCGTGTCTCACCATTTGTTTTTAATTCAACAAAATTTGCAGAAGAAAACAAACGTTGATTCACTGTGTTTATCTTTTTTTTCATGTTAATGGAGCGTGAATAGAGCAATAACCTAAATTCCAAACAAGAAATTCAGACGAAATCACCAGATACCTAAGAAAATTTGGGGATAAAAACACATTAAACTGTACATTCATCTTAGTAAAGGTAGAATCTTTGTGAAAAAATAAACAGTTTTGTCTCTCCTTTTGAGATAGTTTATAAGTGTTTAATCTCGTCTGTAAAATTAAAATGAGTTTCACAGTCTTATAAAAACATATGAATCCTGATTTCACAATTACAGGCCAAATTTAAAGACTAATCCTGAGGATGTCAATTTGTTCTTTTGTTAAAAAAAAATAAGAGGAAATGTAATTAAATAGATTTTTAATCACACAAATGCACTCGTTTGCTTTATTTTATTAATTGCAAAAGTTTTTTTTGTTTCAATGTAAGACTTAGAATGATACCCAACATTTCTCAGTATCTTTTTTTTTTTTTTTCTTTCTTTCTTTGCTTGGCTAAGCAGTAATTTCTTTGAGAGATTTGTTCATATTCTATAAAAGGGTATAAATAAAATTGTTAAAATGAAATCAGTTCAATAGGTTTAGACATTTTGGTGGTCAATGATTTCATATGAATCATGTTATAACATAATTTATAATATCTGTGCAGACTACAATAAATCAGTTTATATTTCTGAGATGAGATATTATATACACTATTTACATTATTTGGACTATTGTCCTCATCTTTGCAGCCTTGTTTATTATGACGTTTCGGCCATTGTATTCTCCGGCCTTCTTCAAGTGGTTAGAAAGTCGGTAGACTGTTCTAGTTCCATGTGCCATGTTTAATGGATATCATTACCTCCTGTTAATTCCCTTCTCCAAGTTCTCCACTGCCTTAATCAGCTATTGAACACACAGCGGTTAAGGCAGTGGAAAACTTGGAGAGGGGAATTCAGGAGATAACTGACATCCGTTAAACATGGCACATGGAACTTGAACAGTCTACCCCAGTGAGCGAAATAAAAGGTTCAGTTTGACATTCCAACCACCTGAGGAAGGCTGGCACGTACAACGACCAAAACGTAATAAAATATGGTGACAAAGATGAGGACAATAGTCTGAATAAAGTAAATAATGTACAACAACCCATTCGTATATTCTAAAAAAGAAAGATACTCCACTATGTGTGGCATGCCAAGAGCCATTCACCATAAAATACATACAGATAAACTGCAGCAATTTTAATTCAATCCGTTTAAAATTCTACAAGCAAGAAACTTAAGAGAATTTTTTCAAAATACTGATTCATTTTTACATATTTCAATTCCTAAAAGAAATTAAAATGACTTCAAAAATATAATTTTAAAAAATAACCGTAAATAACAGCAGTCTTACTTTGTGAAATAAAATTTTTTGAATGTTTAGACACTAAACTTTATTTAAAAAAACATTAAATTTTGGTATCAAATGGCCCAATGGGATGATATACCATAAAACAAGCCAAACCAATATTGGTGAGTTTCAAAATATACAATTAAAAATCTGAACTCTGCTTACTTCCCTTTACTCTCAAGCTGGGAAGAAAATAGATGGGCAATTCCATATTAACATATGCCCTCCAACATCAAGATTTATTTATAGAACTCAATAAGATGGTGATAATATTGAAGGTCTCATCCTTTTCAAATAGACACCTCAAAAATATAATGGTGATTTTCTAAGTGTAGCTTAGATGTGGCACAAGGCCGAAAGTGTGGGGCACCCATTGAGGATTGAACTCACTACTCAAATATAATGAAACTTAACAAGGAGATTATTTAAAGAAGATAAGAAAGAATTGAGTTCCTTTTGAAGATCTGAGTGGAATCTATCTTGTGAGAGAATCCTTTGGTCAGGTCAAATCTTTTTGTAGGACCATTGTCAGAAATAACTAAGAATGATTTTTCCAAATGTCTATATGGATATAAACTGACACTTTTTTCTCAGGATTTACGATTTGAATGATTTTTTTTTTTCCTGGCATATTCGGGGTGTATTCTTGCAATGTTTTTATCGAGGAATAAAAATAAAAAATACTAAACTATTTCTTGAAAATTTTAGAAGCTGTGAAATGTAAGAATAAATGTCTCTTATTAAGACCATAAAACATTCTCAAAGAGAAGAAAAAGAAATGAAACCAGTTTTTCTAAATATAGCAAACTTGTCACTTGACCTTAGATTTGAAACTTCTCAAAAGAAACTATTTTATTGTGTAAAAATTAGTCAAAAATATGAAATGATATAGAAGAAGAAATAAAATTCTTTGGATGATTTGCTTATTTCTTTATAGAAATTATTAAGAAATCCCTCCCCCAACACACACACACATTTTTTTTTATATTTTAACTGTTAGATGTTATTCAGAAATTCATATAAAAGTGTTGTCTCTCAAAATTGTTACTGTTATATCAGTTACCAGAATTCTGTTCATATCCCAGAATCCTTTTTTGGTGGTGGGGTGTTATAGAAATTCAAACATTGTCATAATTTTTAGAAACAGTCATTGTGATTTGGGAAGCAAGAAGAAATTTTCTTATCACTGCAGCGATTTTGTTTTTTTAATTAAATAGTTTCAAAAGGAGGTTGTAGAATTAAGTTTATTTTCAATTCTCTTTTCTTCACATGAATAAAAGTATGCTAAAGAATTCTACAAAACTACTATGTTATATATTGTTTTGTAAGTAACTGTTGATGAGTTTGGACCTCACATAATGTTCTTGTGCCAGACAAGATTGAGTAAATATCAACACATTATTGAATTCATCAGTATAAATACTAATGAATTCAATAATGTGTTGATATTATTATTAACCTTTATCACTGTATATGACTTCATTTGCTATGAAAAAAGTTTATCATGTCACTGAAGGTGACTCTGATTCCTGAATTTGAATTTCATAGTTGTGATGCCATATCCTGCTATGGCAACACAAAACAACTATGAGTGAAATTAACAATAAGGATACTGCAACAGAGAAGCCTTGAAAAAGAATGCTGTGTAATGGGAATTATATTAATAATGCAGAAGGCCAAAGGTTAAGGGAATTGTTTTGAGTTTTCACATGTATAAAATCTTTTTTTAAACTTATCCAAAATATTTAGCTATAAAGGGAATTTGGTGACAAAACTTTAAAATTTCTGTTTGAATTTCTTGGGTGAGGAATTATCACTATCTGCATTCAAACTATTGACCTCATCTTTATTGGTGTTACCACAATGTTTCAACCATTGTTCCCATTGACCTTCATCAGGTACTTATCAAGTCAGAAATGTTGAGCTAAACTCTTTATTTAATCTACAGGTGTAGATTATTCTCATTCTGTGGTGTGTCTAGGGATATCTCATCCAGTTTTTATTTAGTACTGCTCAGTTATTGCTTATCTTGTTTCCATTGAGTCTAAGGGCGGCAGCAGCACTCATCAACAGGCAGGTTATGGTCAAGGCTCCAAGTTTGCTACTCAGAATTGTTCCACAAGACAATAGCCTAGTTGCTTCATGAATTTACCAACATTGTAATTGTGAGTTCAATCCCATGTCCGGGTACTGTGTACTTGGATTCAATGGAAACTGGATGAACAATAATTGAGCAGTACTAAAAATAATGGGAACAATCTATCCCTGTAGTTCTGTTTTAAATTCTCTGAAGATTAGTCAGATTAACAAACACCTGATGATGAAGGTCGATGGACATAATGACCAAAATGTAATAACAATAAAGATGAGGGTATTGGTTTTTGCATTTAAATAAAATAAATTGTAAAAAAAAAAAAAGAAATCCAGGTTGATTCCTTTTTTTAGTTTTTAAATTTATTTTCATCAAAAAATTAAACATCAAACCAATTTCAACGCTTGTGTACTTTTAATTCCTTGTTTTTTCAAAATCTTTTCACTTTTGAAGTTGACAGATTTTGAGTAAAGGAAATATTTGTCTTAAAAAGGCAGCCATTTTGAATTGCAATTAAACACAGGACGAGTATAACTGTTTGTATTTATTGTGAAAGTTTTCTAACATTCCACTCCGTTTGTTTTGTTTTTTTTGAGGTTTTTTTTTGCCTACAGCTTTTGCTCAAATATGTTTTGAAAAGTCTTTATTTTTGTTGATTGGAATGTGCAAAGCTTTTAAGAAATTTTTTGGTTGAATATATTTTTTTTGTTGCTCAGATATGTCGGTAAATCATTTAGAAAAAGGAAAATTTAGCCATAAATATTTACCCACTTATTGTGCATGTTGTTAATGTATTTGTTTGAAATATTTTAATAAATTTTGTAAAAGCTAATTTTTTTTAAATTTAGTTAACCTTTTAATTTGTTAATTAAACTCACCACAAAGAGAAAAATCCTGTTTTAGTTCAAGCAAAATTTTTATGTTGAAACAAAATTTAACTCTGAAATCAAACCCAAATAAATAGTTAAACCAGTTAAAACATACAAGCACAAATTGAACATATTTCTAGTATCTTTATTAACTGAGGAGTGTTTTCACTCATGAGAGACAAAGATTATCTTAAGTCTTAATAAAAGAAAATATCTATAAGAATTTGAAAGTGATAGTAAAGGAAGCTAATCCATTTAAAGCTCAACCTTGAACTTGAAACTGTTACTAATTCAGGACACTGATTGGCTAACTACTGTCCAATCAGGATCCCTTCTTGGGAAAACAATAAACTTGTGAAATCTTCCACTTTTGCAAAGTGAAAGCCATAATAACCACAGATTTATTCCTTTCCAGAAGCCACAAGTCCACAAACCCTACTTGTTCCTTGGACACTCTTCTCACAGTTAAGTCTGCAAATATAATTATATATGCAAGGATTTTATCTATTTGTGCCTACACCCCTTTGTACATTAAATCATCGAACTTAATGCTGCCATTGAGTTGCTTCTCTTTTTGTCCGTCTTTGTCTTTGACTTTGGGGGACTTAACTTCACCTAAGGAAAATCTTTATACATCAAACATGATTTTTGTGACTTTTCTTGATCTGTGAATTTGTAAATTTTGCTCCCAAACAACAGATATAAGTTTGATTCTTTCTTATTTTGTAAACTTCTTTTCTTGTTTGTTTATTTAAGTTAAAATTAGTTAACAAGTTTAGTTTAAATTCTCTAAATCAATATCCAGCTGACCAGCTTCATCCATCTGTCTCAGTTGCATGTCAGTATCTGCCAGCTCAGATTTTTTTTTTTACATCTGAGGTTTGACATTCCAAAATATAAGATAAGCTGGAGAGTATAGCATCCAAAATGGAATGATAAAAAAAACAAAGATGAGGATATTAGTCTGAATTAAATAGAAAATGTAAAATGTTAATAACTTAATTTTATCGACATTGTTCTTTCAGCAAAATATAACTTGGCTCCCTTCAGCCACACTTAACTCAATTCTAAGTTCCAGATTGCTACTACTGAAACAAAAATATGATATGCTGTATCAGCTTAAGACTCAGAAAAAACATTTTTCAAATTGTTATTCTTGTCAAATAAAAATGGTTTGAAGCACTTTTCCCTGGTTTTCATTCCAATTAAATACTAAATTCCAACTTGTTACTAAGTGAGAAGTTCTATCTGACTGCTATTTTGGTTATACTATGCATGTAATTGTGTTTGTGTCAACAAACTTCAAATACCTTTCATGTCACTTTTGCACCCTTTATAACATTTTTAATTTATTTCTAAATCTTTATACAGTACAGTAGTAGACTGAACGGTGTACATAATAAACATACGGTAAATACAGTGCAAGTCAATATTTATTTATTTTTTACTTTATTTTATTTATTTTCATTTTTGAAGAAAGACAAAATAATCAGCAAAAAAAAAAAAAAAAAAAAATTACCAAAGTTAGAAAAATAAATTCTGAATAGTCACAATCAAAATATTTGTACAACTGATTGGATGACTTGTTTTTTATTTTTTTTTATTTTAATTTTTATTAGTTTGGTGCAAAAATAATGTCGTTTTCTCACATAGTAACATATGTGAGAAAACGACATTATTTTTGCACCAACCTAATAAATTTATAAAATGGTCATAAGTTCAGCGGTCATTAAAAGGGTGTTAAGTGAGGGATGCTTTGTATACCAAAATCCTGGCAAGTGTTTGTTGTAAGACTGTGATAGATAATCTCTCAGCCAGATTGTTTAACACCATGATCGTTAACATTTTAATCTGGTTATTTAGTTAAAACCAAAAAGTAAAATACTAAGTAAAAGAACTATTTACAGCCGTCTAAAATGGTTTCAATTTGTGCTTGTGAATTTTAACTGATTTCTCTAAAGATGGTTGTGCACCAATGAAAATATTTTTTTTCTTTTCGTTCAAATTAATTTCTGCAGAGATTTCTCTTCTCCTGCCTTTTCTTCTCATTTTGCCATCCTTCTCACTAATCACAGGTGTCGTCCATCAAGGTAAGACAATTCTTGCATGCCTTTCACTTTAGTTGATGATGATGATGATGATGCTGCTGATTATCCTCTCTTTTCACTTTAATGTTAACCTTGTGTCTTTCCCTCCCCACATTCAGTGTTGTCTTCAAGTCCTGATATTTTTCTATCTTTCATACAATGTTACTATTGTCCACATATATATAGGGCACGAAGGTCATCACCAAGCAGTGACAGTATGTTTCATACTTGAACACAATCTTCAGGCCATGTATATTGTATTTTGGGTCAACTATTTATATATGCTGGTTAATGGTGCATTATGGGTATCAAGGTCTATTATATTAACCTAATGATCATTGTGTGGGTAGATGGTAATGGTTTTGTTTCAAGTTATTCTAGAGGCTGTTGAGTAGGAATAATTGTGCCCAAATGTGGTTATTTTTAGCTATTTTATTGTTTATTAAAATTTTACTCATTATTTATTATTGATTACTTAATTATTTAATTATTTAATGTTTATTATTATCACATTTACTTGTGTTTATGTAGGCATTCATAGTTTGTTTATTATTTACGTAAGTTGTTTATTTATTTATTCAGATTTTTTGGCTTTTTTCTTGGGGATTAGTAAATGAATAGACAAACAAATAATCAAAGCCACAACACACACACATGGCTTGGTCTTGACCTCAGTGTCCACGTTTATATTTATGTACGCTCTATCTCTGATATTGAACATTTTGACCCATAGATATAGCATACCTTAAAACTATGTTTTTATTATTCACTCTCTCTCTCTCTCATATATATATATATATATATATATATATATATAAAATTGTAGGAGAACAGATAGTAGGATTACAACATTCAAAACATTAATTAAAAAATAGTGCTCAATACATAAAGTAGAGCCGTAAATATTTATTCAGCTTATGCAGTATTACATTAGAACATGCACATATCCACTGCAAAATTGTACATTTTTGTTTGAACATCAAAAAAAGGGTAAAATCTTTTTTAGACATCTCATCAGGTGGGGAATTACGGTGTTACCTGATGAGATGTCTTAAAAAGGTTTTCCCCTTTTTTTGACATTGAAACAAAAATGTACAATTTTGCAATGGATAGGTGCATGTTCTAATGTAATGCTGCATAATATATATATATATATATATATATATATATATATATAAGAAAGAGGTTGTAGTGGTTCCAACGAGAGAAAAGTATGTATATTAAAGAAAAGAGAGGTGCCACAAACGTTTTTGGTTGTAATGTGGATTTATTTAGAAAAAAATATTATGCTTTTTTTTTTCCATAATTTTACTACACGTGTTTCTGGTCTTGCGACCGTCTTCAGGTAAAAGCGGAGATTTCCACATATTATTAAAATTAATGAATTTTTTCCTTATGTTTTTCAATGTTAAATATTCTCGATATGAGACATTTTCTGTTATTGTGTTAGTAATCCGAATTTCTTTCTTGAATTGGCAATAAAGAGTTCTGTGCGAAGGGTCATAAAACAATTAAGGTTGGTCCAAGCGAAATGATGAATTACTTATCGTCATTTTATCTTTTAATGTTTTACTGCCCCCTATGTGTTCTTGGATCTGTTTCCATTTTCGTGTGTTTCTGTCAGCATGCGTGTATATATGTCTGTGTATATTCCCCCTTCATACATATACTGTCTTACTATGAAGAATTAGTAAACTCATTTGTACATATACATGCATACACACACATATGCACATACACACCATCCCACCACAAGGAATCAGTACATACATACATACATACACACACACATACTTCCCAAGCTACATGGAACCAGTACACACATATATACACACACACACACACACACACGTACTTCCTAAGTTGTGTGGGGTTTGGGTGCGTGCTCGTGAGTAGTTCCCCTGTTTTGTCAACATGTATATATATATATATATATATATATATATATATATATATATATGTGTGCATACATACATATATATATCTTCGTGTCCCCCATATATGAACATGCGTTCATGTATGTGAGTGATTTGATCATTGTATTTGGTCACCTTGTGTGCATGTTGTATGTTTTTGTGTGTGGAGTTATAATCTATTTAGTTCGGGTTTAAATTTGTTTATAAAGTTTTTTTCTTGTATTTTTAGGTACGAGTAATTGTCTGTTTGATATATATATATATATATATATATATATATATATATACACACACTTTGAATCATTTTTGTTTGGAGATCTTTTAGGAAAATTCATAATCTTGTTTCTTTTTTGTTATGTCCTCCTCTTACAAAATTTGAACTTTATTTCCATCTTAAATAGAAAAACTGAGTTTGAAAACTAATCATCCCAAATCTGCCACATTTTTCTTTTAGTGCTTCATGTGCACTTTCAAAGATTTAGATGACCAGGGCGTGGCATTTGATCTGATCCCTGCCCTTTTACCCTGGAGTCTTGTATTCTTTCATACAATTTTACTATTGTCCACATATATATAGGGCACGAAGGTCATCACCAAGCAGTGACAGTATGTTTCATACTTGAACACAATCTTCAGGCCATGTATATTGTGTTTTGGGTCAACTATTTATATATGCTGGTTAATGGTGCATTATGGGTATTAAGGTCTATTATATTAACCTAATGATCATTTTGTGGGTAGATGGTAATGGTTTTGTTTCAAGTTATTCTAGAGGCTGTTGAGTAGGAATAATTGTGCCCAAATGTGGTTATTTTTAGCTATTTTATTGTTTATTAAAATTTTACTCATTATTTATTATTGATTACTTAATTATTTAATGTTTATTATTATCACATTTACTTGTGTTTATGCAGGCATTCATAGTTTGTTTATTATTTACGTAAGTTGTTTGTTTATTTATTTAGAGTGTGGCAGTTGATCTGATCCCTGCCCTTTTACCCTGGAATCTTGTATTTAATTTCTCCAGTACCAACTTAAAAACGTTCCACCATTGCCAAGTAGGCCCTAAATTTTCACCTATCATGATGAACAGTTGTGCTCCTGAAAAAGCCACTTTTGAACGCCTATTGGGAGCAAAGCTCATCCCAGACCCCGATTAGAACTCATATATACAATCCATTTTTAAAGATGCTAGAGAGATGGTGAATTCTTTATATCATTCCAGTAAGTACCTGAATCCTGTGATGCTCTACATTTACAAAAGCCAGATCAGAAAATAGAGTGGCTGTCTTCATTATTCAGTCTCAATAGAGTTCAAAAGTGTCTACGCAGCCTTGTGGGTGATGAATTATTTTCCACCCTACAACTCCTTTCCTCACAGGTGAAACATCACAAACCTCTTTCTACTCTATCGCTATTTCCAGGGAAGACATTCAGACGAGCTACATTCTTTAGTTCCACCAATTCTAACCATTGTAGCTAAGATCCGCCATGACAAGTACAAAGGGTTGAACTATCCCCATTTACTTTGTATTCCAATACTATGAAGCAAGTTTCACTCAAACACTTTCTTCCTAAGAACTTCTACTTTGTGGAGAGGATGAATTCCCCAACCATAACATCCAGCAGCAAGGCCTCTGATCGGGAAATCGAAGGTTTTGAGGAGCATGGTACCACCTCTTAATTACTGTTGTTCCTGAATCTACCCTGACTGTTAGTGTCCCAGTTATGGGTAAATAGTGAACCCCCAAACTAAACACCATGAAAGTATAAAAATACATTTTTATAAACTAAAAATTACAAACAATACATATTTATAGTAAAATTACTAGCAACTGATTTTTAAGATTAAAGACCAGTACTACATTTTATAGTAGAATTACCAATAATACATTTTATCTGTAGTTGAAGACATAAAATTGTGTTCAGAATATTTAGATTTCAGCATTAAATAACCCATAGAGGTTGATATGCTGCTAAACCAACCAACCAGCCCCTACAAATGGTTCACCATTATCTTCTCCACATATCCTCATAAACTGCACTTCTTAGTTCTTATTGCTGATACAACTACCTTCTTCAGTAACATTCTACCTTGTCTGACTCTTAGGCCTTGTATAGGGTGAACATTAGTTAAAAAAAAAACCCAAAAAACAAGTAGGTTGACTGTTGTTTTGCATGTAACAATTTCCTAATACCCTTTTCTATCAACAATTAAGTATTTTGTTAGCCTTGTGCTTTATGAAGCTTGCATCAGCCTCGTTCAATTCAGCTCTATAACATAAATGGTTGAGATGAAAATTAATAGCCTTGGTCTTATATAGTCTTAAATCTGCTTTTTGGTAAGTCATCATGAAATATAAAAACTTTATTTCATTATATGTAAATATTTATCTGAATTATTTTTAGTTAACAAGTTTACTACTACATAATGTGCATGTGCATTTTGTGGCATGCTTCACATTGCCTCTGATGCACATGTGTGCCCATTCTACATTTTGATATACAGTTAGTATCTATGGTGATAAAATATGAGAATCAGTTGCAAGTTGTGATTTCTAATAAAGGCTTTGAAATTTATTCAGATGTGATAGGAAAACAAATTATTCCCATCAAGTGGTTGACAAAAAAACATAAAAGAATAAAGAAATCACAAAAAGGGTTAACCAATTATTGCTCCTCACTCTTCAGATCCAATTGAGGACAAAATATATCTGCACAACAACTGAAAAAGGGGGAGAAAAACACATTACTACCAGGGAATCAGCAGTATAAATCACAAACAGATTACATTTACACCTAGCTGCCATTCTATTTACAGAGGGAAGGTTGGTTAGACTTGATATAAATAGTCTCAAGAATTCTCAGATGGTAATCTGAATGTGTTTTGCTGGATATGGTGAGAAAAAAAAAAATCAAGGTACAAATCAGATTAAGTGCTCCACATTGCAGGACCAAAATCAATCCCAAGCATTTGCAAATTTTCACACTGCCCTCGATGGATCTTAACTGATATGTGCTGATGGAGGCACGATGGAGTAATGGATAGTGGCTTGGATTGAGGAATCAGAGAGCCGAGTTCGAATTCCATTTGAATCCATTACATTCACTTATGTGCTAATACCCTTGGGAAAGGTATGAATCATCTTCTTCTCCCTCCAGCTATGGGTAAATAGCAGGAGAGACTGGGTTCTATAGCCTTGGTTGGCAACTGGTGTAGGAGAAGGAAAACTCTGAATTCAAAACCTGCGGAGGGTCATTTGGGGACCTTGTGGCATGTAGTGCACCAGGTCTCTGTAATCGTCCCTTCAAAAAGTGTGGATGGTCCTGACCGAAACCATCACCACTATAATCAAATCTCATGTGCTATACATGCCGGTTGGGGACTGCTTGTGAATTCCAAATTCCCATGAAACTCAAATATTGGAGCCGGCTCAACCCACCCCGAGTGAATGCTGTTACAAGAACAATAGAGAGATATGTGCTGATCAATCCTAGTCTTAATTTCTGATTGGTTCTGTCAATATATTCAGCATCACACTGACATCTGTAATTATAGATAACTGAAGTAACATTTGGAGGAGGTAGAACATTTTTGCATATGGATTTCAGCAGAGGTTGGATAGTAGTAACAAGCCATGGATTGACAGAAAAATAGCAAAGCTGTAACTTTTAAGTGATTTGTCCTCCAAATCTAGTGGTAATTTTGTCAATCCATAGTAACCACAAATAGACAGGACACTTTTCTGGAGTATATGATTATCTTAGTTTTACCTATAGATTTCCCAAGATCCAAAACGTAGCCATTTTCCATTTAAAACCTCGATTTCAGGATTTTAGAATAAATAAATAAATAGGGCTTGAAGGTTTAATCAATTTTTTGTTGCTTGGAACAAAGAGTCCCAACATGTGTACAATCCAGCAAAAGTAGGTGTTTACAGTTCACAGAGGTCAGAAAAAGCAAGTCCCAACCAACAAATTTGAATTCAGCTCTGTAAAAATGGCAAGATGTAGCCAATGGAATCTTGTCTACCACACTGACAACAAATGTTTCTTGATGATAAATGAGAGTTGGAAGTACTTGAACAGAACAAACATGAGATTATGACAGTTTATTTGTAATTTTAATCTCGATATACAAAAAGCTTTTTACATAGGTGACACACAAAAGACTTTTGCAGAGTCTTGAAAGTGACTTTCTCTTTATACTCTCTCATCTACCTCTTCAACTCAGTATCAGACTTCAAAATTTTATAACAAAATTGTCACAAGTTCCTTGCAGGTTTGTCACGATAAAAGATGAACAAGTTTCAAGACATCAGAAGATGGCAGTTGATGTTGCATTTAAATTTTTGAAGATTGTATTTATTAAGGAAGCAAGTAAACGGAAGAGAATTCCACAGGCGGGAAGTACGAGAAAAGAAGCTGTTGGAGTAGAAGTGGTGGTTATATTTAACTATTTCGATGGCAGATGGGTGAGACCTAGATGCCAGTCTAGTAGCATGCTTAAATTTATGTAGTTAGAGCACCAGGAAAACAAAAGCTTGACAGAATGATAGCCATGGAAATATTTGTAGTAAAGACAGAGGGAAGCCACATCATGTCTGTGAGAAAGTGACTGGAGTTGAGATGCCAAGTCAGGATCAATTACATTGCAGATCCTTCTTTGGATTTTGTTGAGAACCTTGAGATGTGTAGCAGGAACACCAGACCAAATATGGCACCAGTATTCAATGCATGAACGAATGGTAGATATGTAGGATGGACTCTGACAAGAAAAACCTTCTGGCATGGCACAGCCAACTTTCTTTGCAGCTATTGATTCAATGTAGTTGTTCCACTTCAAGTCATTCAAAAGCATAAAGCAAAGAAAGCACAGACACATTCTCCTGGAGTTTAGCATCAACCATGCTGATAGTGAGCAAGAAATTATCATTGTTGTGGCTAAATGAGAGCAGTTTTGTTTAGGAGACATTAAAATTTACAAGCCATTTCCTGCCCCAGTTAACCACTGATTGAATGTCCTTTTCAAGAGCAGTGGCCAGGTTGACTTTGTCAGTGCTGCTGAGTTTACTGTTGAGACAGGAATAAATGGTAGTGTCATCTGCATAGATGACTACTTCAGAGCTGATGACATCAGGAAGATCATTGATGAAAATCAGAAACAGTGAAGGATCCAGGATAGAGCCTTGGGGACCCCTGCATTCATTAGGATCTGGAAGCATGCCCATTCAGAACAACCTTCATTTCACAATTTGAAAGGAATGATTGGATTAAATCAAATAGTTGTCCTGTAATACCGTAGCTCTGAAGCTTATGCAGAAGACCAGCAGACCAAACACTGTTGAACACCTTTGAGATATCTAGAGCCACGGCTTGAGCTTCACTGTTCTTATCAAGAGCATAATATATATATATATATATATATTCAGTTATGGCCGTTAGCACATCAGCAGTAGACCAGGGAAAGCAGAATCCATATTGTTTGTCAGAGAGTAGGTCTTAAAGAGGTAAGGTGCTTATTCACTTCAGTATTGACAAAAAGCAGAGGGAGACTGATAGGATGGTAGTTAGAGGCATCAAAAGATTCACCAGAGTTCTTAAAAACTGGAAAGTAGGAAGCATTGAGTCAATAGTTATATAGTTTGGAGAGAACTGGGGCAGGTTCAGAAGCATAATTCTTTAGGACAGTGGCCAGTATTCCATCACCCCCACATGCCTTATGGCTGTCTAATTTAGAAATGAAGTCAGAGACCAGTGACAGTGTTATATATCACTCGGTAGAGCATCAGTTCTGGTGGGGTTGAAATTAGGTATAGGTACTTCAGGCAAGTTTTAATGTTGAATTGGATGAGAATTTCCAAGCAAAACATTCAACTTTATCTGTTGTGGATGTCATGACTTCAAATTGGTTGAATTGAAAGGGGATTGAGGATTTCCTGTTGTTCAGCATACTCTTGAAGAGCTGTCAATAATTTGCTAGATTCTATATGCAGATATATTCTGTCAGTAATTTCGCTTAATTGAGAACATGCTTTCATTTGTTCCGAGCAGAGACAAAGAGACATCTATTGCAATTGGACTTGTTGCCTTGGTATAATTGGAAGAAGTGATTCCTATGAGCTTCAGCTGCTGAGCATGCAGGAGAGAACCATAGAGATGAACGCAGTTTAACTTGGTAATTCTTATCTGGAATGAAGGCATCAATGCTGGCTCTCACCCAGGAGGAGACCTCATCTGCACATTTCTGAATGGAGGTGATTCCACTTTCCAAGGGATGTCTCAAAGGAAATAATGGTATGAGTCCCAATCTGCTAGCAGAAAGATATTCTGTTGGAAGGAGAGTCATGGCAGAGGAAGGAAATTTTTACAGATACTACAGCGTGATCAGAATTGCCATATGGGCAGAGCTGTGTAGTATGACAAGAGTCAGGGATAGAGGTAAAACAGATTGAGAGACAATTCTGTTAGGGTTACTGGGTAAATGTGTAGGGCAGTCAACCACTTGCATGAGAGATTGAGTGATTGAGAAATTAAAAGTTTGAATGTCAGCAAGGCCATTGTCAGAGCATTTAAGCCACCTTAAATTCTCCAAATATGAATGTTAAATAAGGAATTAATATAAAAAGTAGCTATTTACTAAGCTTAGTCAGACACAAGGCCTTCATAATGGTGTGCCCAATGGAGAAACTCAATCTATTAGCAATAGTCTGTGATACCAATTTACTATCACTATGGAAGTTGCTTTGTATAGGCATTCAATATGTTTAGCTTTTCAAAAGGCCTTGATAATGAGACACCCAATGAGGATTAATCTTAGGTTGGTGCAAAAATAATGTCGTTTTCTCACATATGTTACTATGTGAGAAAACGACATTATTTTTGCACTAACCTAATACATTAACATTAGCTTCAGGAATAGCTTCTTCAATATTGCTCAACAGCATCCAACCATAGTGATATAAAAATTCAAACTAGAAAATTAATTAAAAAGTTAAAAATTGTTTGGAGTTGGAAACATTTCTGATATTTTCCAAAAAAGTAAATGTTAATTTTGAAAAAAAAAAAAAAAAAAATGCAGGCCCCTGAAAGTTAGCACTCATTACATTTTTTTTTTTTTTTTTTTTTTTATTGTTTGCTGAAGGCACTATAACAAAATTGTTTATAAAATATATTTATTGAATAAAAAAATTGATGGGGAAAAAAAGTCATCTAGTTCAAATATTTAATGCCTCGAAAATAGATGGCACTATTTTCAGCAAATTTGACTTGTTTGAACGTTTTTACTTTCTGATTTCTTTTTACAAAATAAAATATTTCCATCTTTGTTCAGATAATATTTTACACTTTTTTTTTTTTTTTTTTTTTTTTTTATGAAAGAAAATTCAGCAAATAAAATCTTTTGCCTGAGAAACTAATTTTATAATTATTAGTTTTCAGGTTATAAAAAAAAGTAATGTTACTTTTTTCTTACATTAGTGCCTTTTACAACTTGAATGCCATTTAATAGAAGTAGATAGATTTAACTATCGTCCGGTTGACACTCATTCCCAGGATTTTAACCAGGAGTAGAGGATTATCCTTTGTTTCCTGTTTAGGATTGGGTTTCCTGGTACTTCTAAAATTTACTTCCACTCTATACTCCTAACGCTTGTTTATTTCCTACACTCGTATAACTCTACTTGAATGGCTCTTGGGCCTTGTATTGGGTGAATATTAATTAAGTGAGAAGCAACATTAGTTTAAAAAAAAAATAGCCTTTCACTAATTGCAGTTGATTATGGAAAATGTTCTTTGATAGCTCAAATGATTAGAAGGTATTTTGATGCAAGGGGAATAACTCTGTCGACATAAAATTTTGAAGGTTTTTAACAAGGACTCGTGATTTCAAATTTCATTACAGTGATTACAAAGTATGGTATTCTAAACTTTTCAAGTGATTTTCTATAAATAAATAAATTCGTAGTAATTAAAGTTAAAAAGAAATGCAAATTTATAAACAAAAAAAGATTGTGAATGAACAAAAATGTGCAAATTATTCCTTTCACATCGTGGGAGGTGTTCAGTAAAGTAATCGACAAACTGTGTTCAAATTTCAGCTGAGGCTACTTTTATTCCCTTAATACTTACGCCTTTTAGGAAAGGCATGAATTCACTTCTCCCTGCACTCTATCCCATTGTCACTATCAAATGTCTTATCTCTATCATACCATGATAGTTGACAAAAGTTTTTGTCAGGGATCAGCTGAGCAAACCACCTACCCATAACTTACCAAGTCACCGGTGCACAAATTATTACAACCTTTTTTAACCTTGACATGATCCAGTCAGTTGTATACAATTCATTATGAAATATATGATATTACGAAAGTTTTGCAGTTTAAATATCTATCCGTGTGTGTGTGTGTGTGTGTGTGTGTATGTGTGTGTATATATATATATATATATATATATATTTCATTAAAAACAACCGAGAAGTTACTGCTTTTAATTTAATTTAATTTTTCTTGTGTTTGTATAAGTCTTTTCTTTTATGGACATAAAGTATGTAAAAATTATCCAAACATTCTACATATCCAAGTGCTTTCAGCTATTCTTTTGGTCATTATCATGGAAGATTTTTATTTTTTATTCTTAACTAAGTGTATAGATTGTTTTATGTATGTATCATTCCTGATCAAATCAAACTCATGAATAATTACATTGGACATACCACTACATGGCTATCTTGAAGACTCGTGTTACATCTCTCTGAACCTATCTCAATTAGGACTCATTTAAACACTCATGGAAATCTATGAAAACCCCATCTGCAACATACTTATAGAAAATATGAGGCTAATAGCTTCATCCACATGTAAAAAAAGATTAAAAATAATGGAAGCACTAATAATAGAATAGAAAATAAACAACACTCGACAACAAACTATGAATACAGCCACAATGTGCTGACTTTGTTTGGAAAATAAAACATTCGTATAACTCTAGATACATACATAAAATAATCCATACATTTAGTTAAAAATTAAAAATGAAACTCATCAATAGTCTTTGGAATATAGTTTTTAAATTGTAGAGACTTTACGGATACTCTGTGTGTGTGTATATATATATATATATTGAGGCACGGTGGAGTAATGGATATCGGCTTGGATTGAGGAATCGGAGAGCCGAGTTCGAATTCCAGTCGAATCCCTTACATTCACTTACGTGCTAATACCCTTGGAAAAGGTATGAATCCTCTTCTTCTCCCTCCAGCTATGGGTAAAATAGCAGGACAGACTGGGTTCTATAGCCTTAGATGGCAACTGGTCTAGGAGAAGGACAACTCTGAATTCAAAACCTGCGGAGGGTCGTTTGGGAACTTTGTGGCATTCGGTGCACCAGGTCTCTGTATTCGTCCCTCCAAAAAGTGTGGATGGTCCTGCACGAGGCCTTCACCACTATAATCAAATCTCATGTGCCGGTGTCGGGTTGTCGGTTTCCTGGAAACTGATCTGCTTAACCCTCATACGTCAAATCTCGACGGGAGAGTTGGTTATATATATATATATATAAGGCTCAAACACTAATATTCCATGGTTATAATTTATTACATTGGAATCGTAATCACAATCCAATTCATCAGACCTACAAATTCAAAAAGAATTTTTTTTGAATTTGTAAGTCTGATTGATTACAATTCCAATGTAATAAATTATAATCATGGAATATTAGTGTTTGAGCCTTTTATATTCTTGCTCTGTCTTGTACATAGAGCTCTACCTGGATTTTATCCACTTGGATATATATATATATATATATATATACACACACACACACACACGCACACACATATATATGTATTGACCACTAATATTATCTATCTATCAATTATATATATATATATGTCCAAGTATTGGCATGCTCATCGACATTTCCTTCTGTGTCAACTGTCCTATGTTGGATTTGAAGTGACATCTGCAGCCACCACATGGTACGGGAGGGAAGGTTCTGGGAATGGAGAACTCTGGCTTTTTGTTGATCTCTCTTTGTCTCTTGTATTTGTCTTCTGATATTTTTGAAGGATGTTCGTTTTTCTTGGACTACTCTTCTTCAATTGGTCCTTCCTGCAGCTTCTGTCTCCCAATTTTATTTATTAGCTTTTATTTAACAAAAATAGATTACAGCAGTTTTATGAAAATTCCTAAGAATTTATAATTTTCAGAAATTTTATAATTTTTTTGTTACATGAAAACAACATGATTTGTTATGATTAACAAACTATTTAACATGTTCAAAATTCTTCTAAAAATTCTGACACATTTCTACATAAATTTCAGAAAACACTCTCTGCCAATTCTCGAAACATTCATATCTGCTATGAACTGTATCCTAATGTAAACAAAGACAATAATTAAAAAAAAACAGGGCTTCTACTCAAATATGGGTATCCATTAAAAATAACATTTGAACAAAATTAATTAAAAATAACAATGTCTGATTTAATCCATTCTGAAAAAATAAATTGTCTTTATTTACATTAGGATACAATACAGAGAGATGTTTTAAGAATCAGCAGGGAGTGTGTTCAAAAGGATTTATTTGAGCTTTGTTTGAATGGAAGTCCTACATGGCTGAGCAGTCAAGCATGTCAGATCCAATGATGGTTCCCCAAAAGGGATGCAGGTTCAAATCTGGCTGGAGGATAAATTTTTCTGACAAGATTTCTTGAATATTCAGATTGGATAGAAAATAGAGTTTAATTAAAATACGGAGCTTCTATTTGAGTATGAGTATCCATCAAAAATAACGTTTAAACAAAAATAAGTTAACAAATTCTCCTTTGTAAAAATACATTGCTATTATTTGTGCTCTTTTACCAGATAATCTCATCATGCTATTGATTTTGTTAGTACAAAGTTTGGTGTACCATCTGTAAAGAGAGTTTCTTAGAGATAGTACATCTGAAGAAGACCAGAGAATGAATTGGTCGAAATGTTGTGTTAACAAAATCAAAGATAGAGGAAGAGATTTTTCAAACAATATTTGGAATGTGGATGACCTCTTCTCAGAAATGTTGATTTAATCGAGTGACTAAATAAATCTGATCTTCAGATCTTAGCATTGAAGAGAAACATTTTCAAAATTTGGCCTTTGTGAATTTTTGAAGGCTTAATAAACAAATATGGAGTAACTAGTCATATTACCTGAAAGTTCTTAATAATTATGATTTGTGAATGATGTTGTGTCCTTGCTTTTGTTATCTATTTCATAAATGTGTGTCTATACATTTTCTTGTGTGTGAATGTATGAAATTGATTTGAATGCTGAAATGCATTGTAATCAGGTGGAGTATCATGCTTTTCTAATCAACTAAAATTGCATCTGAAAAATGCTTCTGTCAAAATTATCCTTTGTTGTGCAGTTGCTTTTTTTTTCTTAAAAATGCTTTCCTTCATGATTCATTTGAATTTTTCATTTCTTATTTTTATAATATCAACTTGTTAAAAATATAATTTGCATGTTTTTTTGCTTTTTAAATAATCTTTTAATCAATCTTGAACATGAATTTTTCTAAAATTTAATCCATGAAAACAGTTTTCAGAACTTTTCTTGCCAATATAGATATAAGTACTGCCATGTACTTTTAAACAATTTTGTTAAAAGTATTGAAATAATTTGTTAAATACAAATTTGATTGGTTGAAAAATATTAAGGCAATATGTTATGCATCTTTTCATTGGATAAAATATCGATGACTGAATTCTGAACTGGAAAATGTTTTGAGCCATTTGTACTTTATATTTTTGATATTTTTCTTGTACAATACAAATGTCTAAGCTACAAAAAAAAATTTCCAAACAAAATATTTTAATTTTATTTCTTGATTCAATTTCTCTGAGGACCATTATATAAATAGTTACCTGTCTCAATGGAAAATTAAATAAAATGGAGGATGATTGATTTTAACAAATAATTTCAAGAAATTATTTCTTTAAAAAAATTTCCTTTCCAGAAATAAATTCATTCATAAATTCATGTTAATGAAATTCAAAAAACGATTTTTTTAAAAAACAATATATTGTTCACTTATAAATATTCCAGGGTGTTCTTTTTACCAAGTCAATGGTGCTTCAAAGTGTAAACAAACATTCAAAGACACAAATTTTCAGTTCTCTAAATTGATTACAAATAATTTTTAACATCATGATTTCTCAAATCACACGAAGACGATGATGGAAAAGTTTTAACATATCACAAGTTTCAGGGATTTTTATTGACATATCTGTTTTTAAAAATGCATGGCAGTATTTAGCAAAATGATATGAAGAAGATGCCATAAAATATTGGGGGGAGGGTGTCATTGCACAGCACCGAGGTAAAATCATTATAAAAAGCAGAAAATGGCTGGTTTTTCCTTCAACTGACCAAATAGAAATCTCAAAATGCATCTTTAAATTCTACCACTTAAAAGAATTTGTGAAACTTATTAATTGTATGTTGCTTTTCAGAAGCCACTGCCACATTTTTTTCACAATTGAATGGAGGGTTTAAATTTAAATATAAGTTTCTGTAGAATAAATCCTGTAAACATTTTAATCAAAAGAAAAACACATTTTAATACAAGGGAGACTACTTTGTTGAACATTGAATTTAGTTACTTCCCTTGAAAAAGTATTTTTCTGATTCTAAGATTATGCATGGATACAGAACATTATGTCAAATAAATGTAAAATACCGTATTTGACTCACCCCAAATTTTAGCAGGGCAAATCAAGAAAAATAATTAGTAATTAGTAAAATTAGTAAACCTTCATATGGCATATAAGAATCAGGGAAATTTTAAAAGATATTTTTAGTAAAAAAAAGTTCAACTTATATGCCATCAAATATGGTAAATGTTTTTTCCATCAGTTGGCTGTTGATATACGTGTGTGATGTGAACACATGCATACATATATGAAAAGTTCTCAGTCTGATCAATCCCTTCCTCTCAAAAGTTCTGATCAGTCAGATTTTAGAAAGTGGGTGGAACTAAGAATCTTGCTTTCTTTATTTTTTTCATTTTTTTTTTTTCCTTATACACTTTGGCTAATTGAAAGTCATGGTATCAGTATGGAAGATGCTAAGTGATGTAATTTAATGCCTAACAAATGAATGTGAATAAATATTGTTGATGAATTTTTTCAGTTAACCTGATGTAACAATATTTTTACTTCTGTTTATAAATACTTTTTGCAAAATAAAATCTTTACATTGATGAAGTCCATCAGGACAAAATAAGTTTTCTTTTTGTCTTTATTCATATATAATGTTTGCAGCATCTTTACAGCTGAATGCTGTTTCTTGAATTGTACATGGTTGTGTTTTATATAAAATTTATTTTGAGAACACTGTTTGATTAAAAAGAAAAGCAAAAAAATAAAAACGAACACAGCTGACCAGTTTCACCCTCACTCAACAGAGCTTGATCGAACGATTATATATTGCAAGAAAATAAATCAAAAACAAAAAAAACAAAAAACAATGTGTATTATTAATGAAGGTGGAATACAATTGAAAATTAAATAAATAAATTGAAATCACATTTCATCCTAACAGATACTGTTTACAGAGGGAGGGCTGCCTGGACTGAACATAAATTGTTTCTAACACCTTTATCTGCCACATAGATCAAGCATGACTCAAGATGGTAAACGAGTCAATGCTAAAGTTAGCAGCACAATTTGGGTTTTTACTAAGATGCTCTGTGATGGAGGAACTATATGTATTGTTCAGAATGTCCTTTACTTGGAATGTTCCATTCCCTATTTTCTAGGTATATGCTGCTGTATTCTAGCATCTAAACGAATGTTGGGTTGTTCTACCTATGTAGTTGGCACTGCAACTATATTAATGGTGGTGGGGTAGAATAGTGCCATGAAATGGGTTGACTGTGTTTGTTTCATTTTTTTTTTTTTTTTTTTTGCTTTTCTTTTTAATTATGAAAAGTAAAATAAGTCTAACTGTTCTTATTGCTATATATATATATATATATATATATATATAATAAAAGAAAGGTCATGTGATAGTCATTAGCAATGAAAATAGAATCCATCCAATTGAATCCAAACTTCTGTTAAGCTTGCTTTTGTTTACTCTGCATTACTGCCTTTTTCAAAAGCATGAATCCACCTCTCCCTGTCCTATTAGCAGGTATAGGGGCAAACAAAAATGTTATGTGGGGTGTAGGGTGAGAATTTGATTCCATTTTTATGTTGGGAATGTAAATTGATTGCATTTTTTAACAATGAAAAGATTTGATATTTTCAATGCTTGGACATTTGTGTTTGTCAATTTTTGTTTCTTTCAGGAAAAGACCAAGATCCACCTCCAGGAGACAGTGGAGGAAATGAAAAAGTTTAATGCACGAAGAAAATTAAAGGTTATATTCAATTTTTTTTCTCTTTCTCTTTCTCACTGCTCTGTTTCATTTATTCTTCATTTCCTCTCTTACTTTCTCTCTGTGTTGTCTTACTTTCACTTCCTTTTCCTCTGTCTCCTCTCTCCCCCTCTCTTTCCTTTTCGCTCTATCTCCTCTCTCCCCCCTCTCTTTCCTTTTCTCTCTCTATCTCGTTTCTTTCCTTTTCTCTCTCTCTCTCCCTCCTTTTCTCTCTCCCTCCTTTTCTCTCTCCCTCCCCCTTTTCTCTCTCTTTCTCCCCCTTTTCTCTCTCTTTCTCCCCCTTTTCTCTCTCTTTCTCCCCCTTTTCTCTCTCTTTCTCCCCCTTTTCTCTCTCTTTCTCCCCCTTTTCTCTCTCTTTCTCCCCCTTTTCTCTCGATCTCCCTCCCCTTTTATCTCTCTCTCGATCTCCCTCCCCTTTTTTCTCTCTCTCCCCCTCCCCTTCTCTCTCTCTCCCTCTCTCTCGCTCCCCTTTTCTCTCTCTCGTCTCTTTCGTGTGTTCGAAATAGTTGTACACAATCAACAAGCCATCATAAAAATATTGAGTGTATTTGGGAAGCAATTTTTCTTTTATACAAGTCTGGTTAAAGGTCAACCAAAGCTCCTTGTTAAGGATTTCTTATTTATTTCATACTAGCTTAAAAAATGCACTCTATGCAGGCTTTTAAGCTAACTCCTGCAGAGGGCTAATTGTTCCTTTGGCCTAAAACTAAAAAGACCTCTGGTCCAGCTTAGAAAACAGCAATGACAATTTTGAAGAAATAACTTTGAATTTCTCAATTCACTCCATGGAACTTCAAAAATTAATTTTAACTCTAATTTAGGCTATAAGTCCAATTCTGGTTCAAAACTCTGATTTGGTTCAAAATTCTAGTTCAGTTGAGTTCTTCAAATTGCAAACTCAGAGAAGAACAGGAAGGTCTAAAGATGAAGCGGGGATTAAAATTTAACAGAGAAGTTTTAAAGAAGGGAGTCAAAGACGGTTTAAGTGAGAGAAATAGGAATATTCTTGGATGTCTAAAATACAAGATATACTGGAAAAGATACATTTTGTGCTGACATACACACACAATAGACGATATAATCTTGAAGATCAGAACATTAGAGAGAGGGAGAGGAAAAGGAAAAGAAAAATCCAGTTCTTCTCTCATCTGTTACCCCTCCCTATAGCTTTCATTTACTCTAATATTCGCCCCACACTCTCATGCATAAACTTTCACTAAATTTTATTTTTTATTCCTGGAGTTGTTTTTTCTGTATTCTTTTTGTATTTGTAGGTCTGATGAATTGGATCGTATTTACGATTCCAATTGAATAAACTATGACCATGAAATATTAGTGTTTAAGCCTTTTTATTATATCCTTACTCTGTGCTGGATATTGAGTTCTACCTGGATTCTATCCTCATGCATTTATTTTTTATACAAATTATGTATGTATGTATATTTATATATTTTAGATATATGATTGCATATGTATGTGTATATTTACCACTAATATTATCAATATATATATATATATATATATATATATATATATATATATATATATATATATATATATATATCTCGTGGCTGTCCTCTCGGTTTCAAGCGAGACCACCTCCTTTATTTCATGTCCTCATCCCCCTCCCACTCCCCTCAAACTCTATGTATTTGTAGGTGACTCTTCAGGCCAGCCAAACTGCGACAAATTTTGCCACAGAATTGGCATACCCGATCAGTTTTGTTTACAGTGACATTATTACAGTGCACACTAGGTTTTGAACAAATGGCTTTTGAAGCTGGCAAAAGATAGGCACAATTTTCCGCATATGTCACAATTAACGTGGTGAATTTGTGGACCTGGTGTTGGACCCTGTTTGCCTTTACGACTCAGACATTTGTAGGCACTGTACTGCATACGGCTATTCTCAAAGGACTCAATGCTTTCGTGAATTAGTTTCTGCCACTTCTATCCAAAGCCCTTTTTTCCCCATTGGCCTACAGATAATCCACAAACACACACACACACACACACACACATATATATATATATATATATATATATATAGAGAGAGAGAGAGAGAGATACAGATATCTTCTTGAATACTATATATAATTGTTTTCTATTCTAAAAATATGGTTCCATTGCTACATAGGAATTACCATGTTTCAAAACAGAAACTAAAATTTTAAATTTAATTATAGAATTAACTTTAAAATCCACAGCTCCATTCCATTCTCAAGTGGTTTTTGGAATAACCTATTAAGAAATTTACTTCACTTATAAGCACAATCTTAATATTTTAAATTGTTAAAGTAACGGAAAAATTCAATTATTTTTGATGTTTGGGTTTTAATTTCCCTAGTTAATTTACTTATCAAATATATTGTTACTTTCAAAATCAGTTTAAGTTTGGAGTAAGAGTACCTACTCACAAATAATGATATCTCTTTTTCACGTGTCATCTGGGTTTTTCAGTGATAAAAGCATTTACACACATGCAATGGTGGGAAACAAATCTTCATACGCACAGAAATTTTTAATTTCTTATATTTTCAATGAATGAATTAGCATATTTTTCATAGAATTAACTGTACACAGATGAATAATAACTAAATATGCATTGAAAACAGAAAAAAATTTTGATTTGATAGAAATAAATCCCATTTATCCATTTTAATGGGTGAAAAAAGTATTCGTACAATGCAAAAAAAGAATACGTAATCTTCATTTAATACTTTGTAGAATAGCCATTATTCACTTCTACAGCAATCAAACTCTTCTTGTAGTTCTCAATTAATGATTTGCAGACTTTAGTTGGTATTTTGTTCCATACTTCTTTGCATATGGTCGTCAGATCTGGGTTATTTGTTAGACCTCTCGATTGGATTTGAATTTTCAAATGGCGCCACAAATTCTCAATCTGAAGACTGACTTAGCCATTTTAGAACATTTACATTATTTTAAGGAAGCCATTTCTTCATAGATTTTGCAGTGAGCTTAGGATCATTATCTTCTTGGAAGATCCAATCAGGAGGAAGTTCAAGATTTTCAGCCAAAATCATTAAATTTGCTTCCAAAATATTTTGATATGCTGGGGCATTCATTCTACCATCTTTTACTGATATCTTTTTCAGAAAAACATCCCCAAACCACGATGCTGCCACCGTTAAATTTCACAGTTGGAACTGTGTTCATTTGTTTGAAGGCATTGCTATCTTTCCTCCATACATGATTTCTAGAATTCCATCCAAACAACTCAATTTTGCTTTTGTCTGTCCATAATAATTTTTCCCAATTCTATTTTTCCTTATCCTTATGTACACAAATGAGTTTCAACCTGACATCCCTGTGTCTTTTCAATAGCAGTGGAGTTTTCCAATGGGAATGTGACTTTAGATTGTTCCTATGATTTTCATTGCCTATTATCCATTTAGTGACACAGATTCCTGATGAAAGTAAATCATCTTGCAACTCTTGATGAGTAACCATTGGATTTTATTTAATTTGACGCATTAATTTCCATGAAGATCTTGAGAAATCTTCAATTCTTTTTGTAAATTTGATAATTCTTTAACTTTGGCCATGATAATAACATTTTTGCACAAATATTAATTACAGAATGTTCTGTTTGTATTTTTTAGGCTAAAAATAACCACTGATAACATTATTGAAACATTCTAGAATATTCCACTTGAATAATGTATAGTATTAAAGCAATTTAAATCTTTTAAACTTTGAAATTTGTATTATACAAATACTTTTTTCACCCATTAAAATGGATAAATGGGATTTATTTCTATGAAAACAAAAATGTTTGTTTTCTATGCATATTTCGTTATTATGCATCTGTGTACTGTTAATTATATGAAAAGTATATTTATTCATTAGTTGAAAATACAATAAATTAAAAATTTGTATGTGTACAAATATTTTCCCCCCTCTGTGTGTGTAAGTGAACATTGAAGTCAACAAATTAACAAATCGCTCCCCCACTAAAATAACCATTAGAACTAATAATAAACATAAATAAGCAAAAACAAGTAAAAATAATCAATCCAAGCAAATAAATAAATACTAGACAAATTAAAAAGTGTCCCTGACGATTGTGTCTAGCTTACATACACTCTATCTCTGATATTAAGCACTTTATCCCATAAATATAGCACACCTTAAAGCTATATTTCTTTATATATATATATATATATATATATATATATATATATATATATATACACACACAAATGTAATGAGAATGAAAAGAATATAAATTCAAATGTTCATAACATTATTTTAAAAGAGGATCAATACAAAAAGTAGAGCAATATTTATTTATTATCAGTTACTATATATGAACAAACAAATAATCACTAAAAAGATGCATATTTGCTTTGATACCTAAACATAAGCATCTCATCATGTGATGAACAAAGATGGTTAAAACAATTTTATTTAAAAAGATCGTTGATAACCATCTTTGTTCACCACATGATGGGATGCTTATGTATAGGTATCAAAACAAATATGCATCTTTTTAGTGATTATTTGTTTGTTCATGTGTAATAACTTATATATCCCCCTACCCCAAAATGTTTGCAGCTTTTTCTCTCCTTAAAATATACACTTTTTTCTTGTTGGAACAACAATAATCTTATATATATATATATATATATATATATATATATATACTAATTTAAAAATATGGTTCGATCGCTACACAGGAATTACCATGTTTCAAAAACAGAAACTAAAAACTTCAAATTTAATTATAGAATTAAATTAAAATCCCTAGTACTGTTTCATTTTCAAGTGACTTTTGGAATAAATTATTTTGAAATTTACTGTGTTTTATAAGCGCATACATTCTTAATATTAGTTGCTAAGGATATGGGGAAATTCAATCATTTTGACAAGAGGTGGCAGGCTATTCATTTTCACTGACAACTATTGTATCAAAATATTAGTTACTTTCAAAATGAGGTTAAGTTAAGGTATGGTAGGTGTGTCTTTTTCAACGAATGATGACATCCATTCAACGCATGTTCTCTGGGGTTTTTTTTTTTTTTTTTTTTTTTTCGATGATAAAAAGTTTTTCAGCATTTTTGTTTTGCCATTAAATTTGTGATTGTAAACATAAAGATTTTTTCTGATTTTTTATGTATTTCTCAAGGATTTTGTTTGATTCTCCAGGGTGCTATTATGGCTGCTGTATCAAGTTCAAAGTGGACCACGTTCTATAATGATCCCCCCATGAGTTATGAAGACGAGATCACTTCATCTGGTAAGTAAAAAAACATTTGTTTTTGTGTTTATTCAACACTCACAGAGCCCCACCTGTTGTTTATATGGCAACTATGCTGAGCAAACCTCAGTTACAGTCTCTGGGAGAAAGTGAACATATAACCTGGCATCATGTTTGAATAAGGTCTGTATACTAAAACTTTCAGCCATGATGACTTGTGAGTTCATGCTAAAACAACCATTGATTGGATATGAAAAATTCCATCTATCGAGTTTCATTCACAAGGCTATTAGGTCAACCTGTGGTATTGCTTTCAGGCATTTACAGCCAAAAATTCTTTCACAAGTTGCCATCATCTCAGTCAAACCTGAACAAAATATTATCAAGCAAACAATGCAAAAGAAATTTTTCAAAATGCTAAACAATATCCTTAACTTTTTAAAGAAAACCAAACTTTACGACAAAATATAAAATGATGAAAACTCTCAACAAAAGTACATAAAACCTTTCATATATTTTGAAAATTGAAAAAGAGGCAAAATGACCTGTCAGACGCCATAAAGATCCCGACTAAAAATAATAATGTAAAATGTAATAAGCAATTTGTTACAAAAGCTTAATAGAAAATGTATTAGAAACCATCATCTCTCTCAATAAATGATTAGAAAGAAAAAAAAAACTTTCACCAACTTGTATCCAAAAATATGATTGATCCACAGACAACAACAAGTTCTACCCAAAAACAAGCACGATTCAAAAACCTTTATCTGGCCTTAAATAACTCTTTAATGGTTGAAGGACCATTAAGCAGACACACAGCCACACCCAATGGTGTTGTATGCTGGAATCATTTTTCTAGGCTGAGATTATCAACAAATCCCCTCCCTGATATATCAACTATGATGAGAGTTTCCTGGCCAGAATGCTTTCTAATCCGACAGCCATGATCCCACTTTTAGTCTTTCCAGTTTGATTCACAGATTCCTCTTAGAAAATCTCTTGGCATCAAATATGGATGACTAATTTGTCTGGATAAATTTTGAAAGGAAGAAAAAACATTCTTTCGCAATATGTAAAGTGATATTTAACCACAAAGATAATGGTGAATTTTTAAGTTTTTATTTTTATAAGAACAAGACCTTTGATTCTGAGAAATGCCATCAATAAAAGACAGATTCTTTTTTTTTTTTTTTTCCAAAAAGTCAAAGAAGTTTTAGCAAAAAACCATTGAATTTTATTTCATTGATCATTGGAATGTGATATTTTTTTTTTTTGTTTTGTTTTATTTTTTTAATTTTTTTTTTTGTCATTTATTTTTTTTTTTAAATTTTGCCAGTTGTTGTAATTTATATTGTTGAAGATGATGAATGTTGTCAAAAAAATTCTTGTATTCTTCCCATATAATCAGTGCATGATTTTCAATGTGTTATTTGTGTTGACTGTTATATTTGAAAGATGATTGTCACCTACGTTTTGTGATTTGTTTTTGCTTATTTTTGATTCCAAAGGATAGGAGCTGGTGTCTATCCACTTGAAGCCAAGTGAAACTCAATTCAAATTAATATTTGTATAAAACTTTTTGGCAGCAATCCCCCCCACCCAATAAAAATTATTTTCAAGGTTAAAGATGGGGTTGAAGAATTTTTTGATTCTGTTCTGCAATATCCCCTCATATACAGAAAAGAAATTCTCTTCAAATGTATGATGCATTATCAGCATTCAAGTTATCAGTTATTTATTTGAATTCTCTCAAATAAGCAGATTCATTTCTTGGTTCAATGTGAATAGCTTATTAGGTCACAAAGACATTAAAAGATTCCTCAAATTAAATAAAAATGAAACACCTTATAAATAGCAAACCCTAGATTAATCTCAAATTAGATAAATATATTGATTTCATTCTAATTCTAAATGCAAATGAAAGCAATGTATCAGCAGTTTTTAACCCTAAAACGCTAACCATAGGTGTATAGTACCCAGTGCAAATTTTCCTATTTTTAATTACAATTTTCAGTACCTGATTTTCTTAACTAATGTTTTTCAGTTCCTATTAATGTTAACTCAAAGTGTGAAGTGCCTGCATGTAAAATATTTCAAATAAAGATTTATATTTAATTTTTTTTTTTTGATATTTTCAAAATCGGGTATGATATGCCCATGGTTAGTAGTGGGGTAACTTTAATTGATGGTTAGTGTTCTAGGGTTAAGCAAAAAGCATTCCATTTAAAAAAAAAAAAAAAAAAAAAAAACTGTTGTCACTCAATAATTCCATAAGAAAGAAAAAAAAATTATTTATTTCCTTTCAACCTCGTGATGACATCATTCGGTATCGACTGGAGAGATTAGTAAGAACAATATCGAAATATTAATAAAATCAGTAAATATAGAAGCAATGCTTTTTTGCGGGGAATTACTTTCCGTCATAATATTCCTTTGGTTTATGTTCCAAGAAACGTAACTCTAACGTAATTAGAAGTTACATTATTGAATTATCTCCCTTTAACCTAATGAGATGTGGCAGACGAGTTAAAAAAATCTGAAATGTTTCTATTATGAAGATAATCTCCAATTTTTACGTTAATGATTGACAAAAAAAAAAAAGTAAATATCTCGATGACGGGTTTCAAAATATCTGTGAAATTATTGTCCTCATTTAACATGGCCAATTTGTACTTGTTCAGGTCTAGCTACCTATTTTATAAAATAAAGTTTTTTATTTTATAAAATAAAAAGTAGCTAAAAATGTGATGTGAAATGAATATTGTTTGGAATTTAATTTTGACAAGAATTTTGTTAAGATTTAAAAAAAAAAATGTATTTCACTTATTTAACAAACTGTTCGTTCAATTATCTAACTGAATGATTTTTTAAATACTATTCAGCCGATGCTAGGCCTAAGAGACACTCAAGGAAGAGGATTACTAAATGAGATGTGTGATAAAAGCGTTAAATGGTGGAAGTAGGAAGTAAGATTAAAGGGATATGGTGGATAGATAATGACTGATATTTGGCTTGAAGAGTTTAAGATTTTAGCATTTGAAGAAGCATCCCAATGGGAGTCTATTCCACAAAGTAGCAATTCTCAAAAAAAAAAATTTAGAAGTGGAGTATCCTTCTTACCAAAGGAATATTTAGGGAATGAGTGTGATTTAACGCTGTGGTGGGTCTTGAAGATCCCAGTTGGTAGTACTTAAGAAACTAAGCTCTTAAACTGACAAACCAAATTAAAAAATGCTGACGATATCAGATGTATGTTCTGTTTCAGAATGCATAGTTTTGATATATTTTTAGCTTCAAGACAATTTCTTTTGACAGAATAAATTATCTCCATCACAGAAAACCTTTCAGCCTCTGCAGAACTTAAAGCAATGTTATTAATTATATTTGTAGCTCTTTGAATAGTTTTGGGTACAACATATTTATGGTAATTTTTCATTATGTTTTTAACATAATGATGGAAATCATTAATATATTAGGTTGCTGCAAAAATGATATCGTTTTCTCACATAGTAACATATGTGAGAAAACGACATTATTTTTGCAGCAACCTAATAGATCTCATGACTTGACAAAAGTCCAGCAACTTCTCTTCAGCATCTCTCCAGAGAACTACGTCTTCTTCCATATTCCAAGAATCTGAGTTCACAATCTAAACTAATTCATGAATTTTATCATTTATATTATAAGTGTTATTGCTTTGTGTCTATTAGACTTTCTCTAGGTACGCAATATAACGTAACATTATACCTAGATCACCGGCTATTAATATATAAGATTATTTCCAGATAATCCAATAATCAGTTTGTTAAGCTTTTATGATGTTAAGAATTGGTTTGCATAAACCAATATGATGCCACTACTGATTTAAACTACATGGCTACGAATTTGACAGTGAGGGTGTAGAGTACTGTGTGGGTTTACGTGTTGAATTAGAAATACGTGTTGCTTATTTCTGCTAGAAGATCCAACTACAAGAACAATGGCAGACTCAAGTTGAGTCCAAAGAAAACGAACAAGACCGATATATATATATATATATATATATATATATATATATATATATATATATATATAGTCAACAAATATATGTATTAAGCAAGAAACTATATACAGTCAACAAATATATGTATTAAACAACAAAGTATATTCAGTCAACAAATATATGTATTAAGCAACAAAGTATATTCAGTCAACAAATATATGTATTAAACCACAAAGTATATACAGTCAACAAATATATGTATTAAACAACAAACTATATACAATCAACAAATATATGTATTAAGCAACAAACTATATACAGTCAACAAATATATGTATTAAACAACAAACTATATACAATCAACAAATATATGTATTAAACAACAAACTATATACAGTCAACAAATATATGTATTAAGCAACAAACTATATACAATCAACAAATATATGTATTAAACAACAAACTATATACAGTCAACAAATATATGTATTAAACAACAAACTATATACAGTCAACAAATATATGTATTAAGCAACAAACTATATACAATCAACAAATATATGTATTAAGCAACAAACTATATACAGTCAACAAATATATGTAATAAGCAACAAACTATATACAATCAACAAATATATGTATTAAGCAACAAACTATATACAATCAACAAATATATGTATTAAACAACAAACTATATACAATCAACAAATATATGTATTAAGCAACAAACTATATACAATCAACAAATATATGTATTAAGCAACAAACTATATACAATCAACAAATATATGTATTAAACAACAAACTATATACAATCAACAAATATATGTATTAAGCAACAAACTATATACAATCAACAAATATATGTATTAAACAACAAACTATATACAGTCAACAAATATATGTAATAAGCAACAAACTATATACAATCAACAAATATATGTATTAAACAACAAACTATATACAATCAACAAATATATGTATTAAACAACAAACTATATACAGTCAACAAATATATGTATTAAACAACAAACTATATACAGTCAACAAATATATGTAATAAGCAACAAACTATATACAATCAACAAATATATGTATTAAACAACAAACTATATACAATCAACAAATATATGTATTAAACAACAAACTATATACAGTCAACAAATATATGTATTAAACAACAAACTATATACAGTCAACAAATATATGTATTAAGCAACAAACTATATACAGTCAACAAATATATGTAATAAGCAACAAACTATATACAATCAACAAATATATGTATTAAACAACAAACTATATACAGTCAACAAATATATGTAATAAGCAACAAACTATATACAATCAACAAATATATGTATTAAACAACAAACTATATACAGTCAACAAATATATGTATTAAACAACAAACTATATACAGTCAACAAATATATGTAATAAGCAACAAACTATATACAGTCAACAAATATATGTATTAAACAACAAACTATATACAGTCAACAAATATATGTAATAAGCAACAAACTATATACAATCAACAAATATATGTATTAAGCAACAAACTATATACAATCAACAAATATATGTATTAAGCAACAAACTATATACAATCAACAAATATATGTATTAAGCAACAAACTATATACAATCAACAAATATATGTATTAAACAACAAACTATATACAGTCAACAAATATATGTATTAAACAACAAACTATATACAGTCAACAAATATATGTATTAAACAACAAACTATATACAATCAACAAATATATGTATTAAGCAACAAACTATATACAATCAACAAATATATGTAATAAGCAACAAACTATATACAATCAACAAATATATGTATTAAACAACAAACTATATACAGTCAACAAATATATGTAATAAGCAACAAACTATATACAATCAACAAATATATGTATTAAGCAACAAACTATATACAATCAACAAATATATGTATTAAGCAACAAACTATATACAATCAACAAATATATGTATTAAGCAACAAACTATATACAATCAACAAATATATGTATTAAACAACAAACTATATACAGTCAACAAATATATGTAATAAGCAACAAACTATATACAATCAACAAATATATGTATTAAGCAACAAACTATATACAATCAACAAATATATGTATTAAACAACAAACTATATACAGTCAACAAATATATGTAATAAGCAACAAACTATATACAGTCAACAAATATATGTATTAAGCAACAAACTATATACAATCAACAAATATATGTATTAAGCAACAAACTATATACAGTCAACAAATATATGTAATAAGCAACAAACTATATACAATCAACAAATATATGTATTAAGCAACAAACTATATACAATCAACAAATATATGTATTAAGCAACAAACTATATACAATCAACAAATATATGTATTAAACAACAAACTATATACAATCAACAAATATATGTATTAAGCAACAAACTATATACAATCAACAAATATATGTATTAAGCAACAAACTATATACAGTCAACAAATATATGTATTAAACAACAAACTATATACAATCAACAAATATATGTATTAAGCAACAAACTATATACAATCAACAAATATATGTATTAAGCAACAAACTATATACAGTCAACAAATATATGTATTAAGCAACAAACTATATACAATCAACAAATATATGTATTAAGCAACAAACTATATACAATCAACAAATATATGTATTAAACAACAAACTATATACAATCAACAAATATATGTATTAAGCAACAAACTATATACAATCAACAAATATATGTATTAAACAACAAACTATATACAATCAACAAATATATGTATTAAACAACAAACTATATACAGTCAACAAATATATGTAATAAGCAACAAACTATATACAGTCAACAAATATATGTATTAAGCAACAAACTATATACAATCAACAAATATATGTATTAAACAACAAACTATATACAATCAACAAATATATGTATTAAGCAACAAACTATATACAATCAACAAATATATGTATTAAGCAACAAACTATATACAATCAACAAATATATGTATTAAGCAACAAACTATATACAATCAACAAATATATGTATTAAGCAACAAACTATATACAGTCAACAAATATATGTATTAAACAACAAACTATATACAGTCAACAAATATATGTATTAAACAACAAACTATATACAATCAACAAATATATGTATTAAGCAACAAACTATATACAATCAACAAATATATGTATTAAGCAACAAACTATATACAGTCAACAAATATATGTAATAAGCAACAAACTATATACAATCAACAAATATATGTATTAAGCAACAAACTATATACAATCAACAAATATATGTATTAAACAACAAACTATATACAGTCAACAAATATATGTATTAAACAACAAACTATATACAATCAACAAATATATGTATTAAGCAACAAACTATATACAGTCAACAAATATATGTAATAAGCAACAAACTATATACAGTCAACAAATATATGTATTAAACAACAAACTATATACAGTCAACAAATATATGTATTAAACAACAAACTATATACAGTCAACAAATATATGTATTAAACAACAAACTATATACAATCAACAAATATATGTATTAAGCAACAAACTATATACAATCAACAAATATATGTATTAAGCAACAAACTATATACAATCAACAAATATATGTATTAAACAACAAACTATATACAATCAACAAATATATGTATTAAACAACAAACTATATACAATCAACAAATATATGTATTAAACAACAAACTATATACAATCAACAAATATATGTATTAAACAACAAACTATATACAGTCAACAAATATATGTATTAAACAACAAACTATATACAATCAACAAATATATGTATTAAACAACAAACTATATACAATCAACAAATATATGTATTAAGCAACAAACTATATACAGTCAACAAATATATGTAATAAGCAACAAACTATATACAATCAACAAATATATGTATTAAACAACAAACTATATACAGTCAACAAATATATGTAATAAGCAACAAACTATATACAATCAACAAATATATGTATTAAGCAACAAACTATATACAGTCAACAAATATATGTAATAAGCAACAAACTATATACAATCAACAAATATATGTAATAAGCAACAAACTATATACAGTCAACAAATATATGTATTAAACAACAAACTATATACAGTCAACAAATATATGTATTAAGCAACAAACTATATACAATCAACAAATATATGTATTAAACAACAAACTATATACAATCAACAAATATATGTATTAAGCAACAAACTATATACAATCAACAAATATATGTATTAAGCAACAAACTATATACAATCAACAAATATATGTATTAAGCAACAAACTATATACAATCAACAAATATATGTATTAAGCAACAAACTATATACAGTCAACAAATATATGTATTAAACAACAAACTATATACAGTCAACAAATATATGTATTAAACAACAAACTATATACAATCAACAAATATATGTATTAAGCAACAAACTATATACAATCAACAAATATATGTATTAAGCAACAAACTATATACAGTCAACAAATATATGTAATAAGCAACAAACTATATACAATCAACAAATATATGTATTAAGCAACAAACTATATACAATCAACAAATATATGTATTAAACAACAAACTATATACAGTCAACAAATATATGTATTAAACAACAAACTATATACAATCAACAAATATATGTAATAAGCAACAAACTATATACAGTCAACAAATATATGTATTAAACAACAAACTATATACAGTCAACAAATATATGTAATAAGCAACAAACTATATACAATCAACAAATATATGTATTAAACAACAAACTATATACAATCAACAAATATATGTATTAAGCAACAAACTATATACAATCAACAAATATATGTATTAAGCAACAAACTATATACAATCAACAAATATATGTATTAAGCAACAAACTATATACAATCAACAAATATATGTATTAAGCAACAAACTATATACAGTCAACAAATATATGTATTAAACAACAAACTATATACAGTCAACAAATATATGTATTAAACAACAAACTATATACAATCAACAAATATATGTATTAAGCAACAAACTATATACAATCAACAAATATATGTATTAAGCAACAAACTATATACAGTCAACAAATATATGTAATAAGCAACAAACTATATACAATCAACAAATATATGTATTAAGCAACAAACTATATACAATCAACAAATATATGTATTAAACAACAAACTATATACAGTCAACAAATATATGTATTAAACAACAAACTATATACAATCAACAAATATATGTATTAAGCAACAAACTATATACAGTCAACAAATATATGTAATAAGCAACAAACTATATACAGTCAACAAATATATGTATTAAACAACAAACTATATACAGTCAACAAATATATGTATTAAACAACAAACTATATACAGTCAACAAATATATGTATTAAACAACAAACTATATACAATCAACAAATATATGTATTAAACAACAAACTATATACAATCAACAAATATATGTATTAAGCAACAAACTATATACAATCAACAAATATATGTATTAAACAACAAACTATATACAATCAACAAATATATGTATTAAACAACAAACTATATACAATCAACAAATATATGTATTAAACAACAAACTATATACAATCAACAAATATATGTATTAAACAACAAACTATATACAGTCAACAAATATATGTATTAAACAACAAACTATATACAATCAACAAATATATGTATTAAACAACAAACTATATACAATCAACAAATATATGTATTAAGCAACAAACTATATACAGTCAACAAATATATGTAATAAGCAACAAACTATATACAATCAACAAATATATGTATTAAACAACAAACTATATACAGTCAACAAATATATGTAATAAGCAACAAACTATATACAATCAACAAATATATGTATTAAGCAACAAACTATATACAGTCAACAAATATATGTAATAAGCAACAAACTATATACAATCAACAAATATATGTATTAAGCAACAAACTATATACAGTCAACAAATATATGTAATAAGCAACAAACTATATACAATCAACAAATATATGTATTAAGCAACAAACTATATACAGTCAACAAATATATGTAATAAGCAACAAACTATATACAATCAACAAATATATGTATTAAGCAACAAACTATATACAATCAACAAATATATGTATTAAGCAACAAACTATATACAGTCAACAAATATATGTAATAAGCAACAAACTATATACAATCAACAAATATATGTATTAAGCAACAAACTATATACAATCAACAAATATATGTATTAAACAACAAACTATATACAGTCAACAAATATATGTATTAAACAACAAACTATATACAATCAACAAATATATGTATTAAGCAACAAACTATATACAGTCAACAAATATATGTAATAAGCAACAAACTATATACAGTCAACAAATATATGTATTAAGCAACAAACTATATACAATCAACAAATATATGTATTAAGCAACAAACTATATACAATCAACAAATATATGTATTAAGCAACAAACTATATACAGTCAACAAATATATGTATTAAGCAACAAACTATATACAATCAACAAATATATGTATTAAGCAACAAACTATATACAATCAACAAATATATGTATTAAGCAACAAACTATATACAGTCAACAAATATATGTATTAAGCAACAAACTATATACAGTCAACAAATATATGTAATAAGCAACAAACTATATACAATCAACAAATATATGTATTAAGCAACAAACTATATACAGTCAACAAATATATGTATTAAACAACAAACTATATACAATCAACAAATATATGTATTAAGCAACAAACTATATACAATCAACAAATATATGTATTAAGCAACAAACTATATACAGTCAACAAATATATGTATTAAGCAACAAACTATATACAATCAACAAATATATGTATTAAACAACAAACTATATACAATCAACAAATATATGTATTAAACAACAAACTATATACAGTCAACAAATATATGTAATAAGCAACAAACTATATACAATCAACAAATATATGTATTAAGCAACAAACTATATACAATCAACAAATATATGTATTAAGCAACAAACTATATACAATCAACAAATATATGTATTAAGCAACAAACTATATACAGTCAACAAATATATGTAATAAGCAACAAACTATATACAATCAACAAATATATGTATTAAGCAACAAACTATATACAGTCAACAAATATATGTAATAAGCAACAAACTATATACAATCAACAAATATATGTATTAAGCAACAAACTATATACAGTCAACAAATATATGTAATAAGCAACAAACTATATACAATCAACAAATATATGTATTAAGCAACAAACTATATACAATCAACAAATATATGTATTAAGCAACAAACTATATACAATCAACAAATATATGTATTAAGCAACAAACTATATACAATCAACAAATATATGTATTAAGCAACAAACTATATACAGTCAACAAATATATGTAATAAGCAACAAACTATATACAATCAACAAATATATGTATTAAGCAACAAACTATATACAATCAACAAATATATGTATTAAACAACAAACTATATACAGTCAACAAATATATGTATTAAACAACAAACTATATACAGTCAACAAATATATGTATTAAACAACAAACTATATACAATCAACAAATATATGTATTAAGCAACAAACTATATACAATCAACAAATATATGTATTAAGCAACAAACTATATACAATCAACAAATATATGTATTAAACAACAAACTATATACAGTCAACAAATATATGTATTAAGCAACAAACTATATACAGTCAACAAATATATGTATTAAACAACAAACTATATACAGTCAACAAATATATGTATTAAGCAACAAACTATATACAATCAACAAATATATGTATTAAGCAACAAACTATATACAATCAACAAATATATGTATTAAGCAACAAACTATATACAATCAACAAATATATGTATTAAACAACAAACTATATACAGTCAACAAATATATGTATTAAACAACAAACTATATACAATCAACAAATATATGTATTAAGCAACAAACTATATACAATCAACAAATATATGTATTAAGCAACAAACTATATACAATCAACAAATATATGTATTAAGCAACAAACTATATACAGTCAACAAATATATGTATTAAGCAACAAACTATATACAGTCAACAAATATATGTATTAAGCAACAAACTATATACAATCAACAAATATATGTATTAAACAACAAACTATATACAGTCAACAAATATATGTATTAAGCAACAAACTATATACAGTCAACAAATATATGTATTAAACAACAAACTATATACAATCAACAAATATATGTATTAAACAACAAACTATATACAGTCAACAAATATATGTAATAAGCAACAAACTATATACAATCAACAAATATATGTATTAAGCAACAAACTATATACAGTCAACAAATATATGTAATAAGCAACAAACTATATACAGTCAACAAATATATGTATTAAGCAACAAACTATATACAATCAACAAATATATGTATTAAGCAACAAACTATATACAATCAACAAATATATGTATTAAACAACAAACTATATACAGTCAACAAATATATGTATTAAACAACAAACTATATACAATCAACAAATATATGTATTAAGCAACAAACTATATACAATCAACAAATATATGTATTAAGCAACAAACTATATACAATCAACAAATATATGTATTAAGCAACAAACTATATACAATCAACAAATATATGTATTAAACAACAAACTATATACAGTCAACAAATATATGTATTAAACAACAAACTATATACAGTCAACAAATATATGTAATAAGCAACAAACTATATACAGTCAACAAATATATGTAATAAGCAACAAACTATATACAGTCAACAAATATATGTAATAAGCAACAAACTATATACAGTCAACAAATATATGTATTAAGCAACAAACTATATACAATCAACAAATATATGTATTAAACAACAAACTATATACAGTCAGCAAATATATGTATTAAACCACAAAGTATATACAGTCAACAAATATATGTAATAAGCAACAAACTATATACAGTCAACAAATATATGTATTAAGCAACAAACTATATACAATCAACAAATATATGTATTAAGCAACAAACTATATACAATCAACAAATATATGTATTAAACAACAAACTATATACAATCAACAAATATATGTATTAAGCAACAAACTATATACAATCAACAAATATATGTATTAAACAACAAACTATATACAATCAACAAATATATGTATTAAGCAACAAACTATATACAATCAACAAATATATGTATTAAGCAACAAACTATATACAATCAACAAATATATGTATTAAGCAACAAACTATATACAATCAACAAATATATGTATTAAACAACAAACTATATACAGTCAACAAATATATGTATTAAACAACAAACTATATACAGTCAACAAATATATGTAATAAGCAACAAACTATATACAGTCAACAAATATATGTAATAAGCAACAAACTATATACAGTCAACAAATATATGTATTAAGCAACAAACTGTATACAGTCAACAAATATATGTATTAAGCAACAAACTATATACAGTCAACAAATATATGTATTAAACAACAAACTATATACAGTCAACAAATATATGTATTAAGCAACAAACTATATTCAGTCAGCAAATATATGTATTAAACCACAAAGTATATACAGTCAACAAATATATGTAATAAGCAACAAACTATATACAGTCAACAAATATATGTATTAAGCAACAAACTATATACAATCAACAAATATATGTATTAAGCAACAAACTATATACAATCAACAAATATATGTATTAAACAACAAACTATATACAATCAACAAATATATGTATTAAGCAACAAACTATATACAGTCAACAAATATATGTATTAAACAACAAACTATATACAGTCAACAAATATATGTATTAAGCAACAAACTATATTCAGTCAGCAAATATATGTATTAAACCACAAAGTATATACAGTCAACAAATATATGTAATAAGCAACAAACTATATACAGTCAACAAATATATGTAATAAGCAACAAACTATATACAGTCAACAAATATATGTATTAAGCAACAAACTATATACAATCAACAAATATATGTATTAAACAACAAACTATATACAATCAACAAATATATGTATTAAGCAACAAACTATATACAATCAACAAATATATGTATTAAACAACAAACTATATACAATCAACAAATATATGTATTAAGCAACAAACTATATACAATCAACAAATATATGTATTAAGCAACAAACTATATACAATCAACAAATATATGTATTAAGCAACAAACTATATACAATCAACAAATATATGTATTAAACAACAAACTATATACAGTCAACAAATATATGTATTAAACAACAAACTATATACAGTCAACAAATATATGTAATAAGCAACAAACTATATACAGTCAACAAATATATGTAATAAGCAACAAACTATATACAGTCAACAAATATATGTAATAAGCAACAAACTATATACAGTCAACAAATATATGTATTAAGCAACAAACTGTATACAGTCAACAAATATATGTATTAAGCAACAAACTATATACAGTCAACAAATATATGTAATAAGCAACAAACTATATACAGTCAACAAATATATGTATTAAACAACAAACTATATAGTCAACAAATATATGTATTAAACAACAAACTATATACAGTCAACAAATATATGTATTAAGCAACAAACTATATACAGTCAACAAATATATGTAATAAGCAACAAACTATATACAGACAACAAATATATGTATTAAACAACAAACTATATAGTCAACAAATATATGTATTAAACAACAAACTATATTCAGTCAACAAATATATGTATTAAGCAACAAACTATATACAGTCAACAAATATATGTAATAAGCAACAAACTATATACAGTCAACAAATATATGTATTAAACAACAAACTATATAGTCAACAAATATATGTATTAAGCAACAAACTATATACAGTCAACAAATATATGTAATAAGCAACAAACTATATACAGTCAACAAATATATGTATTAAACAACAAACTATATAGTCAACAAATATATGTATTAAGCAACAAACTATATACAGTCAAAAAATATATGTAATAAGCAACAAACTATATACAGACAACAAATATATGTATTAAACAACAAACTATATAGTCAACAAATATATGTATTAAACAACAAACTATATTCAGTCAACAAATATATGTATTAAGCAACAAACTATATACAGTCAAAAAATATATGTATTAAGCAACAAACTATATACAATCAACAAATATATGTATTAAGCAACAAACTATATACAATCAACAAATATATGTATTAAGCAACAAACTATATACAATCAACAAATATATGTATTAAACAACAAACTATATACAGTCAACAAATATATGTATTAAACAACAAACTATATACAGTCAACAAATATATGTAATAAGCAACAAACTATATACAGTCAACAAATATATGTAATAAGCAACAAACTATATACAGTCAACAAATATATGTAATAAGCAACAAACTATATACAGTCAACAAATATATGTAATAAGCAACAAACTATATACAGTCAGCAAATATATGTATTAAGCAACAAACTATATTCAGTCAGCAAATATATGTATTAAGCAACAAACTATATTCAGTCAGCAAATATATGTATTAAACCACAAAGTATATACAGTCAACAAATATATGTATTAAACCACAAAGTATATACAGTCAACAAATATATGTATTAAGCAATAAACTATATTCAGTCAACAAATATATGTATTAAACAACAAACTATATACAGTCAACAAATATATGTATTAAGCAACAAACTATATACAGTCAAAAAATATATGTATTAAGCAACAAACTATATACAGTCAACAAATATGTATTAAACAACAAACTATATACAATCAACAAATATATGTATTAAACAACAAACTTTCCAATGGACAAAGACATTAACATTTGTGTTTGTGTGTTAACATAAAGAGTTTGTTGGTGAAAGTTTGTACGTACATGTATGTGTGTTTCATGGCGTTTTCCCACAAGTAGGCAAAAACATGGATATTTGTGCGAGATCACATTTTTAAATGTGTCCGTTGAAATGCAAATTAAAAATAAAACGAGGCAAGAAGTCGCCCAGTATTTATAGTGTAGGGAAAGCGTCCCCTAGTGAAATATTTGAACAATTAAGGAGGAGTTAACTCCGACAAGGGATTATCATTAAAATTTTAATATCTGGCTGAAAATGCACAAAACACTTACTACTGTTGTAGCTATGGAGGAGTGAAATTGCTTGGTGTGCCATGGCTTCAGCAGTGTGAGACCAGCCACCACTTATTGATGAAAATTTGCTGTACAATCCCCCCTCTCACCTTCTCCAAGAAACAATGTCTATTTCAAAATCCCCCACCCCACTAAAATAAAGTAGAAAGGAATCTGAAGAAATTTGTCCGTCATTGATTCAGTCTGTGATGCTGCATTGAGGGTCGCTAATAAGAAAGTGACGACAAATCACTAGAGGCCAAAGATGACATGTAATACAACAGTTGGATTAAAGCTAGTTCCATAACAATCAAGAAAAGAGACAATAAATATCTTTCTTTCAGAAACTTATATTGAGACATTTTGGTACAAAAAGCACTTCCATATCAACTTTCATCTGCAATTTCAAGAATTAACACTAAATTAACTAATATGAATTAAGCCCAAAATAAATGTCTCATAAAAATGAATGTGACACTGACTTTTTGATGCTAAACTTTCAAGGAACCTAAGATATTTCTTAACCAATGTTCTAATCCAAAAAATGCCTAATCCTATGGATTAAAATGCTTTGGATTAATCTGTTGCCTGAAGAAGAGAATTATCTCCCTGCTACCAACTCAAGAGATAATTTTGCACTTTCT
>OZ010607.1:2459958-2489958 GCA_963932145.1 Acanthosepion lycidas | reverse complement strand
AATCAAACACTTCCCATTTCTATTTGTATCTTTGTATCTCCCCCTCCTCAATTCTTTACTGTTTCTTTTCCTTTCCAGATTTAGTCTTTGTATCAGCTCTCCTCTCTCTCCTTCCCTATCTCCAGACAATTTTCCAAATTTTCAGATTTTTAAAAATTTCTATCTGTAATTACTTTAATTATTAACGTAAATAAAATTTGTTAGACAAAAAATTAAATGGGTCAGAAATGAAGCCACTACCCTCCACAAAAAGAAAGGGGGGGAAATGTTACTTCCTGGACCCTTAATTTTGATAAGAGAGAAAGGATTTAATACAAAATCATTTTTTCGTCCAATTCCTAAACCTGCAGAAATGCCCAAAAAATAGATTTTCATTTCATTTTTAATTTATCATAAAATTTAATTGATCCCCAAAATACTTTCTTTAATTATGTTCTTCCTTTAAAAAAAAAATTGTCTTTGCCAAAAAAACTTTTTGACAATTATGACAAAACAATTATTTTTTGGATGAGACATCTTGATTAGGAATTTCTATTGTGTGTTTTATTTTACTTTTTTTAGATTTTTAAAAAATTTATTTTTTCCTCTTTGCGGATTGGGTGGTTCTACAAAAAATGGGATTTGTTTTGTTTGAATGTCAGTCATTGGTGTTTTGAAGGCATTGACAGATTTGTGCCTCTTTGAGAAAAGCTTTGGAATCATCTGCCAGCAGAAGACCTCATAGATTTGAATGTTATTCTCTTGCAATTCTTCTCTTAAAAAAATGTGTTCCAGAATTTGAGGAATTGCAATCTCTTGCCTGTAGGAATTGAAGATTTTCTTAAGCATAGAAATCTTCAGAAATTCAAGAATCTTTCTCATTTTCTCTGCCTTTATTTCTTTGTCCTTTCTTTCCCTCTTTAAATTTTCACACTTTCCTTGATTATAATTTTATCCTTTCTTCATTCTCTTTCGTTCCTCATTCTTTTCGTTCCTCTTTCTTTCTTTTCGTTCCTTTTTCTTTTTCCCTTTTTTTTTCTATTCTTTCTTTTGTCTCTGCTTTGTTTTCTTGTTCACTCCCTCTCTGTGTCACTCTATCTCCCTCTACCAATTATTCTCTTTTTTTCTTCATTCTTTTTCACTTTCTCTCTTCTTTAGTTTCTCTTACCACTCTGTTTTTCTCCCATTCATCTCTTACCCTTTTTCTCTCCCTGGATTTTTACCCCCAACTACAAAAAGGCAATTTTTGAAGACTTTTTTTCTCATTTTTTAACCAACAAGAGAAATGAATTTCTCTCATCGAATGTTCCACAGACGGATAGCTAGACTGACTGCTTATTCTGGTAAGGCTCTTCTTTGATTTTTTTTTTTTTTTTTTTTTGTAGGTTGACATCTGAAATACAAAATGTTTTTGAAATTGTAATGTATCCGTATAACACACATTCAAAATTCCATTCACTTAATCGCTATTTTTTTAAAAATCTGATAAATTAATTTGATGTAATTTAATTCCCAAAACAAAGTTACTCTCAGACTCTCATTCTAAACCACCTCATAACAATATCAGGTGAAATCCAAGAGAAGTAAATACATATTTGTAAATTTGTAAACATTTTGGCTATTATTCTGTGAGGGTGTGCTGAAAGGTTCTTGGCCTTTCAAAGAAGGGATTAAAAAAGACAAATCCATTAATTTTGTCATTGCATCAGATTATGGTGAGAAAGGGTTCAGGCTGAAGACTTTTCAGCACCCCATCAAGCAGAGAAATTATTTTGTCAAACTGAAATCTTCAAATATGCATTTGTGTTTCAAGATTCTTATTTAAATACCTATAAATGGAAAAAATTTTCTGTGAAAATTTCGAAGAAATAACAAATTCTTTTGAAATATTGTATATATTTATGTATTTGTTCATTATTTATCACCCAGTCCATGCCTGTCGGTCCCTGTCTCCCATGCCTGTTGGTCCCCCTCTTCCCGTCCATACCTGTTGATCCCCTTCTCCCCGTCCATACATGCAAGTCCCCTTCTCTGTTTTTTCACCCCCTATCTACATATTCATAATTCTTCTAGGTGAGAATACATCTGTTTACGGGTGATTTTATTTATCACTTTTTATTCAGTTTTTCTTTAATATAAAATTTGTAAAATTTAACATTTTTTTGTGGGTTTAGTATTTTTGATATTTTTTCATAGAAAATTGACATTTTACTTTTTGGTAAATGTTGTAACCTAGGGAAGGTTACTGAATAGAATAATCAAATAAAGGTTGGTAATGAACGATAATACTTAGGACAAGAACGACACATACAAGATTCACCAGCAGCCCATAGAAGTAGTAGTCAACTGTTAGAAGTGAGTCAAATGAATTCCACAATGAATCTTCAACTGCAGACCAACATACAGTATTTACTACTATATTTATGTGAATGGGGACATACCCATTATCAAACGTAGGTATGCTACAACAGTTTGAGCTGAGGTTTAAAATTCTTGTCCAGCAATTGCTGTTATTAATATTTGTGTCAGATATTGCAATATGTTTGAATTTTGGAAACAAAGCATTTCTGGTTGCAGTCACATTGTTCAATTTCTTTAATTTTGGAACCAGATTGGTTTCTGCTTTTGTATTGTTGCTTTGTGAACCAAACACACAATATAAAAATGCAAAAAAAAAAAATACGGAAAATGTCCAACATGTTCTTGTTTGAGTAATTTGAAAGCACAAAGAAGGAAAAATTCTTTGGAGTAAAGAACTTTCCTTTTGTTTGGTTTCAATATCTGGGAACTGAACATTGGCTACTGTCCAAAGTCTGTATCCATTTGCAGTACTTGTCTGACCTTCGGATGCCACCAACTGATCACTGATTGAGATCTCCTGCCATGTCGTTGGTTGCCATGAATAGCAAACAGAATTGTAGCCACAGTGACAAACTTTTACAATAGTGTATTTATATCTGCAAGTCTCGGTCAGATATTGCAAAAAGTGTTTGTCCATGGATTCAACACATCCTGCATATAATATTGTTGATGTTACACTTGGCCAAGTACCAATTTTCATCTAAGGAAACAGAATTTTTTTACCATGTCCTTATATTTCTTGTGTGTGTTTATATATATATATATATATATATATATATATATAGTATTTGGTAATCCATATCAATAATTCCAGGGAGGATATAATCCAGAGAGCTCAATGTAAAAACAGAGCAAATCTTAATTATATTAAGAAACAGACAACTTTAAGGGTTCGTGGTGATTATAATTTATTTCCTTAGAATTGAAATTTGATTCTAATTCCTCAGATCAACATTTTCATACAAATAAATGGGTGAAAAATGTTCCAAGTATAAGAAGAATTCAGTATTATTATTCTTAATTTATGCACACATGTTTGAGGAGGTTTGCATGTCTTTTATCTTCTACTCCCTCAATCACTTTTTCCTTTAGAGAGATACATATCTCCTTTGACCCATCCTTGCACTAATCCCTCCTGCTACCAATTTAAACCTGTCTTATCAAACACATGTGTGCATAAATTAACAAGAAAGCTTTTTATTTTTAAAAATTAATTTTAAAACTTAGGTATCGTGGATCTGTGAAAGAGTCTATAGCATGTTGTCTAAATTTGTTAACAACATAATCTTTTAAATATTCAGGCATTTTTTGCAACCTGATGGAATATCTTCTGTGAGATTTTTCCTCACTGGTATTGTTTTCCATATTGTTGGTTGAATTATCTGGTTGTATAACCTGACTTTGGTTACAATGTTCGTGATGGTTTCTCTTTAAATAATTGAGAAGTAATGTTGCATTTTCCCCAATTGGAATTCAATATTTCTTAGATTCATTAGAAATTTACAAATTATCCATTACTTGACCATTTACCTTCAGATCATCATCGTCACAGTCATTAGAAGAACATAAAAAGGATTTACGTTCATTTCAATGACATTTCTTTGCTTTTCTTTCCTGCTCTATCCACAAACAAAACCTGAATTTTCTCCTCTTAATATTACTGTAGGTCTGTTATAGAGTGAACAAATTTTTTTTTCCTCCATATGAGTTTGAATCCCTCATCACCAAGTTGTTATGTAGTGGTTTCACAGTGGAGGCTTGTATTTGTACTAAGTCGGTCCTAAAATAGGTTCGGCGTACAAAACGTTAGGAACTTGATATAATAGGTAATGACGCAGTAATCTAGTTGTGGTGGCTGATACTTGAATATCCGACTAACGGTTGTCTGACATCGACTGACTGACCAACTCACTGAGCGACTCCTACTACTTCTACTTATTATAGGTGGGAGAGTCTATTAACAATAGAATAGGTGTGTTCCACTATAACAAGGTCAAAGGTCAAATTGTCAAATCCTAGCATAATCTGAGCTATATACATCGGTTGATCCTATCATCTTGAAAAATGTCAAGGTTATTGATCTCTTTTCAGAGAATGAAATGATTGATTTAAACAATTGTCACTGCAAGTTAGACCAAATATGAATATGGCAATCAAAGAAAAGCATCCTGAATTAGTTAAAGGAAATGACAGTAATTCTATCAATAGATAGACTGGGTTATTTCTGGTGACCAAACAAAAATTGTTTTATCCTAGCTGTGATCTTTTCACCTACCTATGCCCCTATTCATCAGATATTACAAGTTTTAGATTTCAACTAGAAAACTTTGACCATGTTCTTAAAAATCCTTATCAGATCGAGACTTTCATGTGTGGATGTCATGCATGGTGCCAGACCCATTCAGAAATATCTAAACTGTCATCTGTATACAAACACTTTCTTAGATCAATGGTGAAAAAGGCTTTGAGCTTGGCAAAGGTCATCCTTCTTTGAACATTGTGAACTGGTTCTACAGAATCACAAAGAGCTCTACCAAATAACAGGAACCACATTACCATCAGCAGCAACAGCTAAAATGGATAGCATAGGTAGAGAAAATAATGACATAATCAAGGTGTTGATGTTCCACACTACTTTAGACAAAAGGTTAGGAAGGAAACCTTGATAAATTCTGGAAAGAGCAATAACAACTACTGTACTCAAAAAACTAGTTTTCCTAAGAAATTGTTTGAAGAGAAAAATTTGATAAATCTCAACCAAAAGCAGTACTAGCCACTTGTTCACTGAATATCAAATGTTTGCTTGTAGGGAAACTGCTAATATTGCCATTACTATTCAATCTGGTCTTTGTAGAATTCTCTTAGTGAAACAAAAAATCAATTGAAAAGGAACTTAAAGTAATTCTTTGTTGAAAAATATAAATAGTTGAATGAGGATAGACTCATGAAGTTGCCTGAACGATGGTAGAAACAGTGGAACAAAATGGTAAATATGTTGTTTAATAATATAAATTGTTTGCTACTGGAAGCAGATAATCATGTTTGACCCCAAATTAGACTAGTTAAAGATAGTAATCAGAGGAAAGTCTACTTGTTAGTTTAATTAAGAGAAATTCTATCAAGATTGGGGTAAACTTCATGGTTTTGATGAGCAGGCAAACATCATTTCTGTTTCACTCATTCAACAGATGAAATTACCATTTATTCTGGTCTGGAAATAAGAGGAAGACTGCAAGAGGGCACCTGGAACACTCATTTGCTAAGTTCAAAGACGATGGCATTATGAAGTATCTGAAATGATTGAAAAACTAAATAGTAAATATTTTATTCAATAAAATTAAAACTGTAAATTAAGGAATTTTATTATCATCCAGAAGTTGTGTTTTTGGTATTTTCAGTGGTTAACTCTGGTAGCAGATATCTGGCCACCACTCAACTGTGTAAAACAATTTAAAAGCATCATATTGTTGATAAAGAAATGACAGCCCCCACAATAAGTCTACAAAATAAAGAACTATCAGAAGATGATTCAAAATGGAGAAGCATCAGAAGATGCAAATGAACAGCCAGAGATTTAAAGTTGGATAAACGTTATTCCCACCCTGACATCAACAATATGATGTCAGATTTTATGATGCAAGTCAATGGTTTCACAACAAAATTGTTACAAACCAAGTGATCTCAGTCAAAATGTTCACAGTATATTTATAATACACACACTATATATATATATATATATATATATATATATATATAAGAGAGAGAGAGCAATATTGTGTGTGTGTGTTTCCAGCTTTTCACTATTTTGAATACAGCAGGAGAATGATAGGGTTTAGGGCACAAATAGATTTTTTGGGGGGGAGGTGGGGGTGCATGACACCTCAACACCACTGATCGAATCCCAGGACAACTCAGCCTCAGAAAAACATAATGTTTTTATAACTGATTAAAAGTAATTTATTACGGATTAAAACATTTAATTAATGAATATTTTTATTTTATTAAAAAATAAATTTCTTTATGATCTACTTTATTAAAAAAAATTAGAAAAATATTCACTAATTAAGGTTTTCTCCTGGCGCTCAGTCAGCTGTGTCAAGTTGTCTCTTCCTGGGTTTATTTAATGGTGGTATTTTGAATATTTTTAGTCAATGTTATTAATAATTTGCATTTTGTTTTAATCATCAATCAAGGCAATAAAGCTAATAAGATGTAAGCGGGGGTTACTGGGAATGAATCTGAACCAAAAGACTTTAGTGGGGAGACATGACAATAAAAGAACAGGAGAAGACAGAAGATGGTGACAGAGAAGCACAAAATCATGAGACGGTTTCCACAAGCAAGATGTGCAAGAAAAGAAGCTATTAGTACTTATGGTTACAGCATTGCTATTTCAACAATAAAATGGTGAGAACTATTTGCCAATTTAGTAGAATTCATGTGGTTGAGGCATTAAGGGGAGAGCTTATTAAAACAAATGCCATGAAAATATTTGTAGCAAACAGAGGAAAGTCACATCATGGCAGTAGGAAAGTAAAGTCGTGATTCTAGGCGAGGACCAATAACATTACATTCTTTGGATTTTGTTGAGAATCTCAAGATATATAACAGGAGCACCAGACCAGATATGGCAGCAATATTCAATGCACAGACGAATGGCAAATTTATAAATGTGCAAGATAGATTCTGATGAGAAAAACTTTGGTCGTGGGAAAGTAAAGTCATGATTCCAGGTGAGGACCAATAATATGGATTCTGATGAGAAAAACTGTTTGGCATGATATATATATTCTGGTGCTTCGAATGTATGAATTTAAACATGATACTAGATTGGCAACTGGGTTTCACCATTTTACTGATGAACCAGCTAAATGCAACTGCCTGTTCTTTAATAGTTTCTTTTCTCACACCTCTCACCTGTGGAACTCACTTTTGATTTCTTGTGCTTCTGCCACCTGCAAAAGATTTTCATTCAATGCCATTTGTAATCTTCTGTCTTCCTGAGTCCTGTCTCTTTATTTCCCTTTCTTTCTCTTCTACACTTAGTAACCCCTAGTGATATTATCACCTTGCATAGGTTGAAATTATATAATAGCTGGCCACTTGTATTTGAGGATACCCATCTACTAGGGCAGCTAGCCAATGCCTTATTCAGACGCTCACTCAGGCACATTTGTTTGTTCAACACCTGTGGTTTATACTGCAGCTATGCTGAGCAGACCTTAGTTACAGTTTCTGGGAGAGAGTGCGTTATCTAGTGTGATCAACATTCTGAACAAGGACAGCATATTTAAACTCTCGGTCACGATGACTTGTGACTTTGTGCTGGTACAGCTATCAACAGACCCCCAAGTGTTCCGTCTACCCAATTTCACTCACAAGGCATGGGTCAACCCATGGTTTGGTTCTCAGGCACTTTACAAAGGTACCACATGCTGAGATCATCCCCCTCCAGACCAATAATATCTGGAAATTTCCTTCCTGAAAAAACGTAGTGAGATCCGAACCCGGGTCTCATGGTCAGAAAGCAAACATTCTAAGCAATCGGTCATATGTCAAATAAATAAAAATTATATATATATATATATATATATATATATGTATATGTGTGTGTGTGTGTGTGTATATATATATATACATACATATATATATATATATATATATATATATATATATGTATATGTGTGTGTGTGTGTGTGTATATATATATATACATACATATATATATATATATATATATATATATATATATATATATATATATATAGTTTTAAAAATGACTGAGTGCATTCTTTCAAAGGAACCTTTTTTATCCAACTCTTCTTCAACAATAATCAAAATAGCAAAAGGTAAACATTGGGGTGGGTAAATAATGAAACCACAACTAAAAAAAATCGTTGCTTTTAGCAATAAATTTATTTTAACTGTGGCTCCTTCCCCACCGTGTTCACCTTTTTCAGTTTCACTATTTTTAATAATGTGTGTGTATATATATATATATATATATATATATATATATACTGATGACTAATTCTTTGTTATTTATCCTTTTGTTTCTTTTATGCATGAAAAACTTTTTGTTAATGACTTATAATGATTTAAAAGCTATTTTAGCCATTGTTTGGCTTTATTGATTATTTGACAAAAAAATGACTTTCCTCAAAACAGAAGCAACTTTCATGAATAGGTCTGTACATGTCTGACAAATTACAAAGATCTTTGCTGTTTTTTAAAGAATATTTTTGTTGATGTATTGTTCAGTGGATTTGTCATTGCTATATTGACACACTGTTGAAGTATTTTTACCTCCTTTGGTAAAAGAGGGCAAAATGGGTATGAAGCAATTCATTTGTCTAATGGGCTGACTCAGGTTAAGTAGTGGGGGTGGGTGTTAAAATGTGGGTTTGAGGGACAGTTCCATGGTTGTCATTTTTGCTTCATTCAAATTATGAATGCTGTTTGGCTGGTTTGAGAAAATGACCAAAGAAGAGGGAATAATTTGTCTATGATAATAAAGGAGGAATTAACATGACTGAAAGAAAATTCTCAGTTTTGTTTTAATTATTGTGAGTTTTATTTTAATTTCTTTTTTGTTTTTTTGTAAATATTTCCAAACTTTTCTTCCAATTTCATTTCTCTTTAGTTCATTTTCTCATTGAATTTTTACCTCTCCTTCTTTCAAAGGATTTTGCTTTTCAATTTTCTTTAAGCCTTTTTCTTCATTCTTTTTAGTTTTTCATTCCTTTTTCACTTAAAATAATTTTTTTCGTCTTGCTCTTCAATTTTCTTTATGCCTTTTTTCTTCATTCTTTTTAGTTTTTCATTCCTTTTTCACTTAAAATAATTTTTTTCGTCTTGCTCTTCAATTTTCTTTATGCCTTTTTTCTTCATTCTTTTTAGTTTTTCATTCCTTTTTCACTTAAAATAATTTTTTTCGTCTTGCTCTTCAATTTTCTTTATGCCTTTTTCTTCATTCTTTTTAGTTTTTCAGTCCCTTAATTCCTTTTCTTAAATCCTTTCTTTAGATTTTTTTTTTTTTCAATTTCTTTCTTCTCTAATTACCGCTGACTCATTAATAAAAATACATCGATACTGAATTTACTGACCTCTTATCCATTTCCTTAACTACCAAGCTATATCTAATATAGACATCGGCACCAATTCCTTATCGATCTATTGTTCAGTTATAATTGGTCTTTATTCCCATTTATGACCAAACTTTGCCAAGGAGATTTTCCTAATTCTGAAATGGAACAGTTGAAGATTCCTTGGATACTACAAAGAAAGAAGTGCCATGCTTACACAATGTTAGAGACACAAACTTTTAGCCTAAAGTAACCAATCTCAAAATTATAACAAATCTAGTATTGAGAATGAAATAGATTTAGATTTTCTTATCGATCAATTACTTCCTCTTTCTCCTCACGTTATATTTTTTTTCTTTTTTTATAAAAATCTTTGATTACAATTCTTACACCATTTTAAACAATCTTTGGTCTAGATGCAAAGAAAATTTATTTTTGTTCTTGTGAAAACTTGGCTTTAGCATAATTTTAAATGATGAGTCATGGTCACTATCCTGAATCCCATAACCCATAAAGTTTGTGGATGTACCCTATGTACTGCTGCCATTAGTAGCAAGTGGTGTGTCTTGGGCAAGATAATGGCAGAGCCTAACTCTCCTCAAGTTGGTTTTGAATTCAGAGTTGTCTTATGTTTAGATGGGTTGCCCACCCAAATCTAGAGACCCCAGTCTACCCTGTTATTTAATACATAGTGGGTAATGGTGGTCAAAAGATCTTGTGTTTTGCTGATCCTCAATGCCTTTCTTCCTATTCTGGATTTAGACATTCACTTTGGAGATCATTTGGAGCAGACCACCATTTTAGCCACTAAGGCTGTCAAGACAATTTTATGAGAAATTCTTTTTTTAGAAGTGACCAAAAATGAATTTTAAAAAATTGTTTCTTGAATTTTTGATTGCTTTCTTTTTAATAACCAATAAAAATAAAGAAATCTTTAAAATAATTTGGTTTGGACAAAATTCCAAATAATTTTAGAGTTTTCAATATTTAAAGATTTTGTAGATTTTTGCGAGTGGATTTTGCATCTGATATTTTATGTTAAATTTTTTTTCTTTTTTGGGATCCATTTTAATTCTGAACAACAATTGAAAGTAAAGTCTTTTCAAGAAAACCATTCCTTGCTAATTTGCGAATGAATTGCTCATCTACATGTACAGATTAAAAATTTCAATAAAATTATTTCTTTAGTATTCTTGTTAGTCATACAGAATTCTATTGCAGGAATAAAAATGGACAAAATTTAAAAAAAAAAAAAATCAAGCACAGAGTAAAACCGCAACTACTGTAGTCAGTAACAGTTAAGCAGTTTCATGCCTCATTCATCAAAGACTAATCAAGGTACATAAATAAAATTGTTGTGCACACTGGTTAAAAAAAAAGGGCATGAAGCTAGGAAGAAAATACACTCATCTTGATACACTCATCTTAATCTTATGTTAAGTCCAGCCAGCCACTCCTTCGATTTACACAGGGTGATTGTTTTTATATAATAAAGATAGTTATAATGATTTTTATATGGTAGTTAGAATGTGAACTGCACAGAAGAGAAAACATGTCTATGCAGAAGGATGCAGTACAAACATTTTTATATGATTGATGCTTTGCGATAGCAAACCCTGAAGTGTAGGCGCACATATACAAATCAATCCAGTCATGCCTTTTCTAATAAATGATGGAATGTTTCTTTCTAACCATCTATAAGGATAGCAGATAAACTGCTTGGATCCTGCAATGCTGTCAACAGTATTTCTCCAAGAGATGTTCTGAAAATTTCCTTTCCTATTTCTTGGAATAAACAAACGGAAAACATTTCCTTGATTTCATAATAAAAATATCTTATTTGATTAAAAAATTTGATTATGGTACAGTTACTATTATGGTCATGAGGCATCAAATAATTTTTATCAGTAAATTCTTATATTTAATCACATGACAGATTTTTTGAGGAATATTTGTATAATCTACTGATTATACATGGTATAGTCCCATTTTATCAGTAATGCTTATCTTCATTCCTGACCACTGACAATCCCTCTTGAAAAAAGTGCCTGCCAATGGAAAATGAAATGAATTCGCTTTGATTTGTAAATAACTAACTTCCACTTCACATACTTTATCTTATCAACCCTTGTTCAACACATGTTTGCACTTACTGTATCGTTATTAGCCTGGACTTTGACAATCTATTGTCTCACTTCTGCTGCATTTCCCTCTCCACATTAAACAATATTGCGGGTTTATTTTATATTCAAAACCCGAGTTTCATCAAACATGTCACTATCTTGTTACGTTTCTACATTTATGATGATTTCTTATAAATTGCCCGATATCTGTTTCTTCTTTGCTAATATCCATTATCAGGACATAGACACAATAATTACTGCTGACTGAGGCCAGCATTCTTCTTCAGATTGAAACACAGTCCTTTCAATTTCAAATAGACTGACTGGACTTTTTCAAGAAAAATTCAACCAGGATGTCCTTATTCCAGTTACCCCCATTTTTTTTATTAAATTTCAAGAAAGTTCTGCCCCTCTCTTAATTTAGGTGAAGGCATTCTTGGACAAAGTGTCTCATTACAGAAAATGTTTTAAAAAAAAAAAATTGAATCATCCTTTTTATTCCAATCACTCTATTTGATACTCAAATGTACACAGATACACCATCACCATTTTCAAATTTCAGGACAAGCATACATACATACATACATACATACATAGGTGTGGGTATATATATAATATATATAAAGTCTAAGGATCTAGAGGAGAAATGTTACTTTAAATCTGTAGGAATAAAATTTAAATATTAAAAATATGACTTACTCATATTTAGATAACCCTTTTAGAAAATCTTTGTGTATAAAAAATATGAATTAAGCAGATAAATAAAAATTCCCCAATTTTTTTTTTGTCATTGAAAACCCAGACGACTTGCTGAATAACTGATATCTATGTTTATTAGCAGGCACCCCTCACCCAATCTAAACTTAACAAAACTTTGTAAGTAACATATATTGTATACATAAGCTGTCTAGGGAAATTAAAACCAAACCACCCCTAATCAAAATAGATTGAATTTTCCTTAACCTTAACAACTCGTAATATTATTATTGTCTGTGCTTATAAATTAAGTAAATTTTTTAGAAAGTTATTCCTAACATCACTTGACAATGGAACGAGACTATAGATTTTAAGTTTAATTTTTATAATTAAATTTATAAATTCAGTTTCGGTTTTGAAACAGAAATTTCTGCATCGCAATGGAATCATATTTTTAAAAAGAAAATAATTCTAATATTTTGCTTTACTGTTTGTATCAGATTATAAATCTTACTGTTCTGTCTTATTTTAATATATTAATCATAATAATAATAAAGAGGTTTATGGTCAGAGTTGAATTGGACCAGGAAACAGTCATATTAAAAAAAAATGCTCAATACACATATAAAAAGATAAAAATTTAATATGTAGAGCTTTTAATTCTAGAAAGTTAGCAAATCAACTGATTTAGTTCCAACCTTTCAGTATCTTCAGGTGATTTTGCTCAATTGATTTTCTAATACTTTATTTCTTAAAAATAAAAATTTATGAACATTATAAAAACAAAAACTTAATAAATAAATAAATGAAAGAGAAATAGGTGAGGAAAATCAAGTGTATTGGAAATGTGCGGGATTAAATGAAATATAATTACATTCTTTTTATCTCACTTCAAATGAATTCAAAAGGAACTTTTTAGTATGAATACAACAGGACATAATTTCTGATTTAAAAGGGTTTTTTTTGATCTGGAGATGTTATTATAGCTAATTTTTCTTGTTGACAAAGGTTGCAGATTTTGCCATGATTAAAGAAATAAAGCATCAGGAAATCACTTGACCAAAATCACCTGAAGATACCGAAAGGTTGAAACTAAGTTAGCGGAATTGGCTGATTTCCTAATATATATATATATATATATATATATATATATATATATAGGAATAAAAAAAAATTATTCTTAGCCAAGGCACTGGTTTATCCCAATGACATCCTTGCTCTTGTATATAAACACATCCAACAAAATAAATCCTTACATTTGCCTTGATAAAGTCCCTCAGATGACAAAATGTGTCAGCTAAAAATAGTTTCTTTTCTTGCCTTTTTATTCATTTTGTTCCATTACACATATGTTCTATCTGAAAATAATTTACACACACACACATATATAATCACACTTTGTGTGCTAGTGTTAATAGACTAGTGCTCAATTTATGATGATTGCATTGTGTATAAAACTCAGAGTTGTGTTGCTGACAAGGGGGGAAAAAATGTATATTTATTATTAATATATAGTAGACACCGATTGTCAATAGTCTGTTTCATATTTGAAAAAATAACATTTTGTACTACTAAATTTATTCAGACATCACAAGATTCATACATGTTACCTTTAGAATCTACAATCACAAGAGATGCTCAAAATGGTGACCTTTACCTTCTAGACATTTATTAATATGGTGAACTACTGCTTCTGCAACGTTGACCAAAATTTTCAGTGGGATTGCATTTACAATTTCTTGTCTAAGGGCCTCCAATTTGGTTTTCTGTGATACCCAACGTTCTTTAGGACCTGTTGCTGATACAGCCATAAAGGTAATGGTATTTGTCGAGAAAGTATTAGGTTGGTGCAAAAGTAATGACGTAATAATGTCGTTTTTTGACGTATTTTTAACGTCAAAAAACGACATTATTACGTCATTATTTTTGCACCAACCTAATATTTTATCTACAGCAGTGTTATTGCAATTTGTTAAAACTACAAAAGACAACCTTTTCCTTTCCTGAAGTGTGTAGACATTTTTTGGTTGACTCTTTATATATCCATACTTTAAATAAAAAAAAAATATATAAATTTCATTTTTTTTCTTGTATTGTACAATCTGAATGATTTTCTTTCAACTTGGAATAAGTTTCTTTTGGGGGTTTTTTTGTTGTCAATATATTTTATGATTTCTCCATTTTTTTGTCACTTTTTAGTTGACTCTTTTTTTTCTTTTTTTTTTTTTTTCAATTTTTCCCTTTTTTTTTTCTTTTTTTTTTCTCTCAATCTCTTCATTCCAGATCTTCCGTCTGTTTATATTTTCATTTTTTTTTCTTTTCTTTCTTTCTTCATTTTCATTTCTCTTTCCTTTTTTCATCCTTGCTTTCTATTTTGTCTTTTTCATTTTCTTTCTTTTATTTTTTCTCATTTTAACTTTTTGTTTGTTATTCATCCGTTTTTTTTTGTTTTGTTTTGTTTTTTAACCCTATTTCATTTGTTGTACATTAAAAAACAAACTCAGAAAATAACTGATATATTTTTTCATCTTACCGAAGACACTAATTATTTCCTCGTTTTATTACTGAGATTTTTTTTACTCAGTTTTTTTCTTGGTGAAGGGAGATAACTGATATGGATTTATTTTGTCAGCTTTCAGTCTGAAATCAAAGTATTTTGGTTGCAAACTTCAAAATGGTCTGTGCCAGAAAAAGAAATAAGAAGCTGTTTTCTCTTGTACTGCATCTCTTGATATAAATTGTAGGCTGAAAACTTAAACTGCTTTTAAGAAAATTTCAATTTGAAGTTTGATGTGTAATTTTGGGAGCCTGTACAAATTTATAAAAGTTGCATCAAAATTCTGTATAAAAAGGTCACATTCTGGTCTGTAATATCTCAATAAGGATTGGGAGAAACTAAATCCTTGACTATTGAATGACCTCATCTTACACAGCATTGGCATAAATCCTGCTTTTCTTTCTCTAGTTTGCTTTGTTTACTTTTGTACTAATGCCCTTGGAAAAAGCATGAATCCATCTTTTCTTTCCCTTCCAGCTAACGGTTAAATAACTAGATAACAGCCAGTCTATAAAAAAAGTACTATTTTGAGCCATGGAAAAGGTAATAGAAAAACCACTCTATTTTTCCCAAGATATCATGGCAATTCACAGATAATGAAGAAAACCAATCTATGGAGAGTCATGAACACCTATTGCAGTTCATGGCATTAAAAAAGAATCACGATTTATCAAATTCCAAGAGCTGACTCTGGTAAAATGGTTTCTAATTAATGCCACTGAGAGATTGCAGAAAAGAGAGACAAAGGAATTCCCCAGAAAAAAAAAACCCTTGCCATCTGACATATAAATGACTGCAAATGAGAATTGACAGCGGCTGATTTTCCAGGTGACTACTTTCTCTGAATCCAACCAAAAGAGTTGCATCCAGCCACAAGTCCTACTTCTGCATCCTATCATGAAGAATCCTGTCTGGATCTTGTTAATCACAGGCCGTCCTGCGATAGACATGCAGTCTGACCAAGAATCGTGGTACATGAGGCAAAACTCTGATACTGGCATTGAAGGATAAAATTAAAATTTCCCTCTTCTAGTTGTCTGTTTATATTTTGTGTTTGAAAGAGTTGGGTGCCTTGACACATAACTGTTGATTTTATTTAAATACAAATTTTCAGATTGCATAGAAAAATATAGTTTAATCAATGAAGATATTCTACTCTAATTACATTGTTTTCTCTCTTTTTCTTGCACTTCTCTCCCTCTCTTTTTTCTCCACTCTCTTGTCACTCTTTGTCCCCAACTTTGTCATGTTGTCCTCTCACTTCTACACTTTGTTGTTGTCATCCTCCCCTTCTCTCTAAATTGTTATGTTGTTCTTTTTTACTTCTCTGCTCTGTTGTTATGTCACTCTGTCTTCCTCACTGTTATATTGTTCTCTATTCTCCATTCTGTTGTCTTCTCTCTCTCCACATTATTATCTTCTCTACCTCTCCAATCTGTTGTATTCTCTCTCTCTTCTTTCCTCTGTGGTCATCTTTCTCTCCCTCCTTTTCTCTCTTTTCTCTCTTCTGTTCTGTTGTTCTCTCTCTGTCTCTACTCCTTGTTTTGTTTTCTCTCTTTCTCTTCATTCCCTCATCACACTGTTATCATCTTGTTTTCTCTTCTCTCCCTCCCCATTCTGTTGTCATTTCTTTCTCTTCTACTCCTCTTCACTCTATTATCTTTTTTCTCTTCCCTTCTGTTCTCTCTCATCCACACTGTCATTATTTCTTTCTCTTTCTAAATAGTTATAATTTTGGTATCTTTGAATGAATGGAGTAGCTTCTTAAAATATTGATATTTGCGGTATGTGCAAAAGTATGTAGAATCATGTTTATTTTTTTTTAAACTAGAGGCTTGAATGAAACTTACTGTCTTGATAACATTCTTGTATGAATATTTCTTGATGCTATCCTATCTGATGGAGGCAATCCCAGTGTGTGGCACATTTGAAAAGTGCCTAAAAACCCCACCATGTGTTGATCCAAGCCTTGTGAGTGAAATTGGGTAGATTGAACCGTTGGGAGCCATCAATGGGTGTGCTAGCATGAAGTCACAAGTCATTGTGAACAAGGGTCCAAATGTGCTGGCCTTGTTCAGACTGTTGATCATACTACATAATGAGCACTCTCCCAGAAACTGTAACTAAAATCTGTTCAGCATATTTGCAGTATAAACCACAGGTGGGCTCTGTGGATGTTGATTTCTGCAATGGTAATTAGCTAGGGGATTAGTTTCTTGATGTTATCTGTCTGAAGGAAGTAATCCCAGTGAGCATCACTTTTTGAAAAGTGCCTAAAAACCCTACCATGTGTTGACCCAAGTTTTGTGAGTAAAATTGGGTAGATTGAACCGTTGGGAGGCATCAATGGGTGTGCTAGCATGAAGTCACAAGTCATTGTGAACAAGGGTCCAAATGTGCTGGCCTTGTTCAGACTGTTGATCATACTACATAATGAGCACTCTCCCAGAAACTGTAACTAAAATCTGTTCAGCATATTTGCAGTATAAACCACAGGTGGGCTCTGTGGATGTTGATTTCTGCAATGGTAATTAGCTAGGGGATTAGTTTCTTGATGTTATCTGTCTGAAGGAAGTAATCCCAGTGAGCATCACTTTTTGAAAAGTGCCTAAAAACCCTACCATGTGTTGACCCAAGTTTTGTGAGTAAAATTGGGTAGATTGAACCCTTGGGAGCCATCAATGCTTGTGCTAGCATAGTCATAAGTCATCATGGCTGAGGGTCCGAATGTGCTGGCCTTGTTCAAACTGTTGATCGTACTACATAATGTGAACTCTTCCATAAACTATAACTAATGTCTGTTCATCATAGTTGCAGTATAAACCACAGGTGGGCTCTGTGGGTGTTGATTTCTGTAACAGGGATTAGCTAGCTTCCCTGGTAGACAGGCATCCTTGGATATGAATGGCTGCACCATTCAGATTTTTAGATGAATGTTTCTGTTGGAAATAAACAAATTGTAAAATATAATAAAATACTGGTTTTAATGTTCATAGATCTGAGGCTGTAGAAACCAATAGCATCCAGGTGGTCGATTTGAAAGATCTGTTTGAAATTGAGAAGAAAATTCCAGTCTTTTAATCTGAGAAATGTGAGAATCATTGTTGCTTAAATATGGGATGGAGGGTGTACTGAAGAGTTTTCAGCCCAACCAAGATTCTTCATGTTCACCATGCAGTTCAACACACTTGACACTTTGTTTCTCAAATTTATTTAACCGTTTCCTCTCAAATTCTGATATTTGATCATTGAAATACTGTCTGCTTCCTCTGGCTTGCTGCTGTTATCACCACACTCTTAATCTATTAAAAAAAAATGTCCTCCTTTTCAAACTTTTAGGGTTTGAAGACAGGAATTTTTTTTTCCTATTATTCACCAGGTAAAAGGCCAAAGTACTACTCAAGGTAGAGAGTTACTGATTGAAACTACTGTAGAGGGTGGGGAAATAGGGTAGTAGATGCATATGATGAGCGATAATTAGGATAGATATCGGTTGAGCCAAGACTTGAAGAAGTTAAGATTGTAATCGTTGGGGAAGAAAATTCCCTGAGTAATCTTTTCCATGAAGTAACAGCTCTGAGGAAGGAACTGTTGGAGTAGATCTTCATCCCTGCTAAAAGAATACAAAGAGAATGGTAATGAATGTAACTTTAAATGTCAGAACTGATAGAACTATCTGAACATTTGCCATAGCAATACAATAATGAGAGTCTAGCAATGTTTCATCTGTGGATTGCAGGGTAGAAAATAATTCATCACCCAATAGGCCACATAATCACTTTTGAAATCTGTTGATTCTGGACAGTGATGACTAAGTACTACCAACCCAGATATGTTAGCAAGACTTCATTTTTGGTCTGATTTGACTCATATAGAGCATATCAGCAGGAATTAGGTACTTTCTGAAGTGATACAATAAGCCAACCATGCTTTAAGCATCTTTAGTGATGAAACGAATATACAAGTTTATTTTGAGGTCAGCTTCAATCCCAATAAGCATTCAAAGCATGGGCCCTCTTTGAGAGTACATCCACTCATCATGACTGGAGCAAATTTAGGGTCTGTTTGATGATGTAATGTTATTTTTCTGGGTGTATTGAATAACTTATCTCATTGTTTTTTTTTTGGGGGGGGTCAATAACTCTTTTTTCTGAAGTATCTTTAGTGTCTCACCAAAATTCTTTTGATTGGGGATGCAAATTGGGTCATGTCCATGATGAACAATTTTAGAAATTGGTATTTCTTTTCACAATTGAGTATGATGGGTACTTGTCACCCAATGAGTCATATACTCATAGATTTCCTTTGGAGATTTCTTCTGTCAGAATGAGAACTTCATGATAACCAAACTTTCTGTTGAGAGAGTTCAGTCAGAAGTTCCAAAAATGAATGCAACTAATCTGTAAATTGGCACTTGAATTTATAACAGGATACTCTTTCCAGCTACAGTGATAATGCTCAGGTTTTGGGAAATTTTCAGCACCCTCTCGTACATTTATATCTCTGTGTATTGAGTAATACCTAATATTGTAGTAAAATATTTAATGTGAATGAAAATAAAGAAATATATTAAAGAAAGTAAAGAAATTTGTCATCAGAGATTCATAACAACCGCATAATATTTGACAAATTTTATCATAAAATTTCCAATGTGTATAAAAATTTAAATTTTTTCATGCAGTTAAAATCAAAAGTACTTGAAAGTTAAATTAGGTTTCTGATTAGTAATTACATGAAGGGATGACATTAAATTGTTTTGAAAAAATTGTAATGGCTCTCAAAATTATTAATAATATCTTGAATTTTTTGTTAAAAACTGTAATTTTTTTTTTTTTTTAAATGATGATCAATCTGTTGAAGGCCCAATAGCAACTTGAGGCTTCCAGAGTTTGGGCAGATATGTGGGAGAGATAACTGTTGACCCTAGATTTGAACAGGTTAAGATTACAGTGATTAAGCATTCTCTATGGAGTCGGTTCCAGAAAGCAGCAGTTTTTGGGAAGAATCTGGTCACTTTACATCTTGCTAACAGAATACAAAGGAAATGAGGGTGGTTTCCTACAATGTGTGTTAGTCATAAGGGTTAGAACTGGTGGAATGTTATTCATTTGAACACTTTTCATGGAAATGGTGCTAGAGCAGTGAGAGGATTATGATGTCTGGGAGAAAGGTGTTTTAATGCTCATATCAGTTCATAGTTTGTATTAATAATATTCCAATGGAACACAAGATTAGTGAAAGAACTGTTTAATCACATGGATTAAGTACATAGTTAGTATGACACACTTTACGACTACTGTGCAACACCTATGACTAATTTCATAGTAGATGGAAGAATCCATGATCAACACTTTGGTTATCTTTCTACACAATGAAATGGATTGTAAGGTGGAAAATAATTTGTCACTCACAAGGACAAAGACACTTTTGGAAATAATTGAAATAATTTCTTTTTATGATTTTCAAAAATTCATAGCTAAAATTCTGACCAAATTCTCCACTCCACCTTCTTTTTGTTTGTTTGAATAATTTAATAATAAAATTTCTTGAAAGATTTTATATATGAAGATAAAACTTACTACTTATGACTGATGAAACCAACTTGTTTCCTTTAGATATCTAATCAGAATGATTGTAACACTTAACCTGATGTGTTATAAGTTCATAGTAATTAAGAACCATATACATATCAAATTCGTTAGTGATAGACAACATGTAACTCATTAACTAGACACTAAAAAGTTTTTTGTTTTTTTTTTACATAATTGGCATAATCATTTTCAGAATATTTTGTCTTATGGAATCAATTCTTGAAATTCTGAAGTCCTAACTGTTTGTAGAATTGAAGACATGAATTGGTTTCATTGAAGGAGAACAAATTGTTAGCGAATTATGTTTTTATTTTTTCTTACTCAATTGATTTCAAGAAAATGGTGAAATGTTCAGCAAAAGAGGCTGTGGATATCATGAAAGACAAACAGATTTTTTTCGATAAATTGCATGTCATTTTGGCACTTGGGTTGCAGATCAAATTTTTTTCTTTTAATAAAATTTTGATGTTCATTTTGTCCACTTACTATTCTATCTCTAGTTTCAAGAGAGATGTTGAGGAGAGCATGCCATTACTTAGTTCCACCAGTTCAGACTGTCACATCTAGGACATGCCAGGTTTAAAATATCCTCATTTCCTTCATATTTCATTGGTAAGGAAGAAGTTCCACTCAGGCAGCTTTTTACCCACAACTGTGACATTGTGGAACAGATTCCAGAAAGGATGCTTCCCCATTCACAATGATCTCTTTAAATCTAAAGTCAACCAGTATCTATCCTACATATCCTCATGATATGCACTTTTTACTCCTTGTATACCTTCATTCAGTAACACTCTACCTTGTAGGCTTCTTGGGACTTGTATTGAGTGAACACTAGTATAAAAGGAAACAAAAAGAATTTAACATTCAAAGGGTTAAAAAGAAAGGGAGAGATAACTTAATTATTGCTGAAGCAAATAACATTTGAATGTAACCATTTTTACTATTATTAACAAGGTAACTCTGTTAGATTTTTGATATGTCGAAACTGGTGTGTGGATCATTTAATGAGCCAATAGCTTTGACCTCTGATCATTAATCAGTTGTCTTTTTCTCTATTGATTTTTGTCTATCATCATTTCTATACATTTAGATACCCTGATCTGCTTCTTTTACAAGCATTTCTTTTATTAAATAACAAATTTTGCAAACCGTTAAGGCTATTAGGTACCCATGTACTGCAGCTGTAGCAATAGGTGGTGTCTAAGGTAAGGTAGCCTGTCGATCTTTCTTCAGGTTCATTTTAAATTCAGTTGTCCTTCTCCTATATTGGTTACTCTTTTATTTTACAAGGGATTTCACTTCTCATGGATAACTTATTTTCCGCTCTAGTCGGGGACGACTTATTTCCTACCCCACACCTCTTACCCCACAGAAAGGAACATTAGAAGCCTATCACTACTCTCTCTCTATTTCCATGGCAAATGTTCAGATCATATCCACACTTTAGTTGCATCAGTTCAGACATTTATAGCCAAGACTTGGCATGTTACATCCATGGATTTGAATCACCCACATTTCCCTCATGTTTCAATTGTAAGAAGGAAGTTCCACTCAGTATTTTTTCTAAATTTTCTGGATTTCAGACACTTTCAACTGAGTTAATTGTGGAATAGATTTCCATGTGGATGCTTCACTAAACATGACAATTTTAGTTTCTTCAAGTCTAGAGTCAGTCATTATCTGCCCTCCTTATCCTCATAATCTTCCTTCTGTCACCCCCCTTTTACATTCATATCACTTATGCATTGTGTTCTGACAAGCTACATTCCTTGGTCCCATCAGCCCTGACCATTGCAACTGGGACCTGCCATGCTGTGTACACATGTGCAAATCATCGCCATTCCCTTTTTATTTCATTATTAAGAAAGAAAGTTTCAATTGGACAGCTTCTTCCCAGGAATTGCTGCTTTGTGGAACAGACTCTTGGCAGAATGTTATTCCAATCACTACAATCTTGAATTCTTCAAGTTGAGGGTTAACTGTTATTTTTCCTGCATAACCCCATGAACTTCTTGCATTTTCTCACACTCATACAACTCGATACAATAACCATCTACATTGAGTGGCTCTTGAATTGGGTGAACATTAGTATTAAACACACACACACGCACATATATATATATATATATATATATATATATATATATATATATATATTCCCTTAACAATTCTATAAAGATCCCCATGTAGATCTTAACAGCATTAGATGAAAGAAAATACAGTTTAGATTGTAGTAATATTTTAGAGATGTTCTATAACTTTGATATAACACACACACACACACTATATATATATATATATATATATATATATATATATATATATATATATAGTTGCTTTTTCTTATGATCATACACCACCACACAGTAGCCTTCTACCTTGAGTGGATTTTGGGCCTTCTATTAGGTGAACATTAATATAAAAAAAAGAAACCTATATTCACAGAAATATGCAAAATTCATTTTCAATAAATTCATTTCTTAGATTAGTTTGTCACAAGGCTTTATTGAAAAAGGAATATTGTGTTGTGCCAATCTTTCAAATAAGGGTGGTCCTGTCTGCTTTGCAGTGAGGTATTCAAAATAACAACTTTAAATACTCACCTTTTAACAGTAATATGAAAGATGCAACTGCCTCAGCCATTATACTGGCCCAGTGATAGTGCAAACCAACATTGTCAGGATAATTACACCACTAGCTGTAGATGTGCAGAACTGTAGAAGAGAATTTCTTCAAGTTCCTGGTTCTCATTCTGGAAATATTAGTTACAAAAATGAGATTTGCTTGCTTCTGAAATTTAGTAGGCAGTGCCATGATATGTGAGAAATCTGCAAGACAAATTTGGTTTGCCGAACTAATGCCAAATTCTTACCGTTTTACAAACAGATATTTGAGCCGGACAAAAAAAACAGATACTTTCAAGTTTTTTTAGTTTTTTTTTTTTTTTTTTTTTTTTTTTTTTTTGTAACTCATGAAATGAATCTTCAATAACTTGTCAAAAATGATAATTGTTCATCATGAGGCTATAAAACTGTGTACCAAAACATCATATTCAAAGAACAAGGTGTTATTCTCTACTTTGATAGAGAAATAAGTTTTACCAAATTAAATCTTTCTCTTTGTTTTTCTTATAATGCCATCTTTGTTAATTCTTTCATTGTTTTTCTGTCCAAAAGCCTTCTTCCATTTTGGTGAACTGCGGATACAGAATATTCCTCGTTATTCTTTCTCTACTCAAGATAAAATAGAAGGTATGAATAACAAGCACTTGCAATTCTACCCTTAGTTCAATGACATCCTTCCTAATTTGCTCTGAGTAACTTGCAATGGGAGAAAAAAAAAAAGGCAAAAAATACAGTTATTGAATTTATCTTTAAGTCTACTTCCAAAATTACCAGAAATTGTTTAATAAACAAGAAAATAATTTCAGAGTTGTCAATGAGTAAATGCAATTTTGAATTCTTTATGTGAAAAGTCTCTGCAATGATTATTAAGAAGATTGGTTGTTCCTTATTACAGCCTTTTGCCAGACTAGCTCAGCTTAGTAAATTTTTATCATGTTTGATTGCCAATATTGGAATTTCATAAATTTGTAAAGTATGGCTGGCTGCTTGTATCAGGATGCCAGCCTGTTAGGGTGGCTAGCTAATCCCTGCTACAGACGCCTGCTCAGGCACATTTTGTTGGCTCAAAAACCACAGAACCTACCTGTGGTTCCTACTGCAACTGTGCCAGACAGACTATAGTTAGAGTTTCTGTGAGAGAGTGTATAATCTGGCAGGATAAACAGTTTGAACAAACCTAGTACACTCAGACCCTCGATAATGATGACTTGGGTTTTTTTGCCAGTACAACTATCAACAGCTTTTATTTAGTTTCATCTACCCATTTTTATTCACAAGTCTTGGTTCAACCCATGGTATGGATTTCAGACACTTTCAACTGGTGCCATACACTGGTATTGTGTCCCCCCCCCCCCGCCACATTGGGAAATCTCTAAAAACCGTAGATTAATAATAAACACATAAAAAGATCCTTGTTTTGAACGCAGGCTCATAGAGAATCTGCAGGAAATTCCAGTAACACTGTCCTATCAATTTCTTTTATTTTGTTTTTTTTAAAATATTCCTTTTGAAATGAGTTAGGTGGGGGGTTCCTAATTGCCATCAAATATGGTGCTAAGTTATTTGCTATGGCTTAATGGTTACCAATCTACTTCCTGATTTTTTGTTATTGCAAGTGAAATTCTCCTCCCTGATATTGTCGTGTAGCAAACACATGCTAAGCATATTTGAATGTCTGCCATTATATCTGAGAGTTGGCAATCTAGACCTGTAGGGTATTACTTCAGAATTTCATGCTAAATTCCTAAATATTTTGGCCTTGTGCCTGACAGTATATACCTGTATAGTGCAACATGATTGAGAAGTGCAGAATGGTTTCTAATAATTTAAACAGAGCCACATACAAATTTCACCATTTATTGTTAAAAGCATGAACCTAATTCTCCCTGCACTTCTTATTACTAGATCTCTTGAAAAATATTTCTTCACTCACATACCACAATATTTGACACTAGGTTGGATTGAGGACTTGGAAAGACCAACTCTCCAGTAACTACTTTACCACATACCACGTCATTTTTGTTCTGATTGAATATCTAATATTTTTCTGAGAAAATGAAGTACGAAAAAGTTAAGTACCTCTAAACACATAAATAAGTACTAATTACATCTAAACATGTAAACAAAAAAAAGTACTAATTACCTCTGAACATGTAAAAAATAGGTACTAATTACCTCTGAACATGTAAAAAATAGGTACTAATTACCTCTGAACATGTAAAAAATAGGTACTAATTACCTCTGAACATGTAAAAAATAGGTACTAATTACCTCTGAACATGTAAAAAATAGGTACTAATTACCTCTGAACACGTAAAGAAAAAAAAAAGTACTAATTACCTCTGAACACGTAAAAAAATAGGTACTAATTACCTCTGAACACGTAAAGAAAAAAAAAAGTACTAATTACCTTTCACCAGCAGAATTAATGTTTGCCAGAAGAATAAAATCGGTGTTTTTGTTGTTACTAAGTTGTAAAGCACAAAAAGCAACACTAAAAGTTTCAAGATCAGCAATAAAGTGTTCTTTAGAGCATCTGAGGATGGCAAAGAAACATGCATAGATGGCATAATATCAGCAAGAATTGGGAAATTGATTTACATGGTGAAAGGGAAAAAATTCAAACATAAAAGGCACCAAAATCAGCTGAAAAATAGATTCATTGATGAAAGACCTGTAATACTGAAAAAAAAAAATTCTATGATATTTTTGATGTGCCATCACCACAACAAGCTGTGGAACCTGCAAGAAAACATGTTAAAGAAGTGGATCTGAGATGGAAATGCTACAAAGTCAAGCATGTTGGTGAACTCTCCAGAAAGAGGAGGAGGAGATACTGATAATAATAAAAGATAAACTATTTATAAAAAGTATTAATCTCAAAAGAGGGGATGTGACTATATGAACTAGTCCATTACTATAAAGAGCTCTAGGTCAGAGGTAAGACTGGTAACCATTTGGAGTCAGTCTTTAGACTAATACAGGTGTCAAGGCAGAGTAGCAGAAGCATTACGTTTAGAGAATCCTTATACGAAGTATGTTATATAAAGTAAGAGTGTGAAAAATAACAATAACCATTAATGGCGGCATTATAATAGACCGAATATTATATTGACTGAAAATTGTTAAGAATGATAAAAGGTACTTACCTGAAAACTGTAATGATGAAAATTTATTCTTTATCTGAGAAAAGAGATGTTTTCAAAAATTCCTGGAATGCTGTTTTAAGAAAATTGGTTGCAATCCACCTTAAAACACATTTCCCTTTACCCTAGTGGCAACATTCCCCCACTTCCCCCTCAAAATACCTTTGTTTGTACTACTTTGTAACTGGTACTCATCACTCACCTACCCACACAAAAATTCCCTCAGAAATAGAAGCCTCAAAATTTCAGCTCAATGATAGTAGACTTCAACAGAAATGCAAAAAAATAGAAACAGTGCTACATGGCAGTTTCATTTTTCCCCACTTGTAGAAATGGACTCAATTGGATGACTGATGTTTGAATAATAGGTAAAGAGGTAGTGTAGCTGTGGCAGTCATGAGATGAAAACAGGATTTAACTTGCTATGACTGCAGTATAATTGTTGGTTCTAGAAAGATGAAACACTCTATCAATGCTAAGCAGGTAATTACTTTAGATTTTTAACAGGCAAGAGTAGCACGGGGGCATTTTGCAAACCTCATTGAATTTTATGCAGCCACACGCAACAAACCCAACTTATTGATAGACAGCACCTCCAGTTATGCATTAGGAAACTTTGGCACTTTGAGAATATAAATTAATAAAATAAATGTCAACAGAAGTCAGAATTTCATCCAAAAGAAATAATTATTTAATTAATTAATTGTAAATGATATCAACAGTTCTTTTTCTGATTTCTCTCTCCTTTTAATGTCTTTTTTTTCTTTTGCATAAAAAACTTAAACTTGTAATTTCTTATATTTGTTTTTATAAGTGAGAAATATTTAAAAAATGAGATTATAAATTTAAAATTTTCTGATAATGAATATTCATTATCAAAAATATGGAAATGTTATTTTCTGTCTGAATTTCTGGAATGGGGAGTTATAATTATTTACACTATTTACGTTTGGACTATTGTCCTCATCTTTGTTGTTTTTATCACCTGATTGCCTTCTGCCTGAATTTCTGGGATGAGAAGTTATCATTATTTACACTATTTACATTTGGACTATTCTCCTCATCTTTGTTGTTGATATCACAACGTTTCAGTCTTTATGCATTCTGGCCATCATCAGGTATATATATCAATCCAAGTAACCTACAGGAAATTTCAAACTGAACACTTTATTTAATCTATAGGGGTAGACTGTTCTCATTCCACTGCCGATGTCTAGGGATATCTTGTCTACTTATTTTAAGTACTGCTCAGTTATTGCTTACCCCATTTCCACTGATTCCAAGTACACACTGCCTGGCCCTGGGATTGAACTCACAACTGCTATGTCAACAAATTGAACCAACATTTTAATCTACTAGTGCCACCATTCATCAACAGGTTGGTAACTCAGGTTTAAGGCTTCAAGTTCTCCACAGAGAATTGTCTTATGGGATAATTGTTTAATGGATTAAAGTGTTGCTTCAATTTTGTGATATAGTAGTTGTGAGTTCAATCCTTTAGCCAGGCAGTTATGTACTTGGACTGAGCAGTATTAAAAAATGAAAATGAGATATTTCTAGACATGACAACAGAATGATAAAAATCTACCCACATAGATTAAATAAAGGGTTCAGTTCAGAATTCCCTGTAGGTTATTGTTGTAGTATACCTATGGACGATAAAAGGGGGTCTGTCCCCATTCACAAAAATACAATAGTAACTACTGTATGTTGTTCTGCAGTTGGAGATTCATCTCCAGCTGTGCTGGTCAAACTCTCTGCCTCTGAGTGAAGAGAATCCCCAGACAAGGCTATGTCGAAGGGTCGAGTCTCATCTCAGGAAACAGCTACCCGACCCAGTTTTATACAGGGTCTATGGGGAATTTTGGCCGATACCCACATTAAATTCAGCCTTGTGCCACATCTGACCACGTGGGGTGGTTGGTAGATATCCTGCAGTTGGAGATTCATTGTGGAATTCACTTGACTCACTTCTAGCAGTTGACTACTACTACTAAGCACCGTTGGTAAATCTTATATGTGTTGTTCGTATTTTAAGTGCATCCCAAGTAAGACGATAAACTACATCCAACAGCAAGGACTCTGTTCAGGAGGTTTTGAGGAGCATGGAACCACCTCCTAATTGCTGGTGTTCCCAGGTCCGCCCTGACTCAGGGTTGTTGCACCTGTTAGGGTCCCAGCTATGGGTAAATAGTTAACCTCTAAACTGGGGTCAAAACACTATGAGAGTGTAAAAACAGGTTTTAATACCAGAAATACTTTGTAAGAAAATATTACCAGCAACAAATTTTTGAAGGAAAAATTATTACCAGCAATAAATTTTTGAAGGAAAAATTAGTACCAGCAATAAATTTTTGAAGGAAAAATTATTACCAGAAATAGATTTTTGAAGGAAAAAAATATAAACAGCAATAAAATTTTGTCGGCATTAAATAACCCATTAAGGTTGATATATCGTAAAACAAACCAAACCAACCAAACTTGTCCTAAGCTTTATTGTTCATTACCAACCTTCGGTTGATTCAGTAACCTTTCCTAGGTTACAACAGTTATCCAGATCAACAAACACCTGATGAAGGCTGGAGGGCACAATGATCGAAACGTTGTGATAATAACAACAAAGATGAGAATAGTTTGAATGTAAATATTGCAAATAATGAAAATATTATAGTCAATCTGTTTTCAATCAATCTTATTTGTAAAGGCATTCAAACAAATCGATAACAATTCCTGATTTATCTGCAATAATCTGAAGTGATTGAAAAATGAAAATAGTTCAAGTTTTTATTTTTGTTTAAACATTCTTGTTTGCATTAACATGAAGCAGAACTAATTTTCTAAGTTGAATTTCTGCAGACAGATTTGCTTGTCTATTTAATTCCATGGCAAAAACAATTTTAGGCATTCCAAAAGGCAACATTCATCTTCCACGATTTCCATATTATTGACACTTTGGTAAAAAGGAGATCCACCCTGAGGTTTTTTTTTTTTTTTCCCCTCACCTCCCTACCTCAACCCGATCTCTATATTCTGATTTCCTGTTGGCCCTATTTTCTCAGGTCACTGACTTCATCTGTTGGCATCAAGCAGCTGGTGCGGTCAGTCAAGTATGTGCCTATTCCATACTGTCTAAATATAAAAGACATGCTTTTGCTGAAAGCTGAACACTCAGAGGAGTGGGGGTGGGGGGCTAGAAATGCAGTAGCTTGGATTATTTGCTTAATGAGTTTTGCTTGGAGAATTAAAAAAATAAACAGAATATATTGGTAAAAAGTATTCTCAGAGCTAATTGGTGAAAGATGAAACAAATATGAAATAATAATGTGTATTGCAGATTTCGACCTTGGAAATTTATGATAGAATACAATATAGGTGGTGTGAGGAGGAGATGTGAAAAAAAAAACCAAACAAACATTTTTACTGTATATATCTTATTTCTCATCCTTTCACTATAATAATCATTGCAGACATAAGAATAGATGTTTTCTTCTTTAACAAACTTGTATCAATTTTTACAGGAGGTTTTTGATGGCTATGGATTTGTGGCAGATTTAGTTGCTTATTCTCATATATATTACGTTGGTGCAAAAATAATGACGGTTTTTGACGTTAAAAAATACGTCAAAAACAGTCATTATTTTTGCACCAACCTTATATATATATATATATATATATATATATATATATAAAAAGAAAGAACAGTAAGATATATAATCCGGTGTTCTTATAGATATTTTTATTTTTACAAAATAGTGCTCAATGTAAATTTACAGAGCATTAATATTATAAATTAATTGATTTAAAGTATGGTTTTTCCGCTACACAGTTCTAACCA
>OZ010607.1:2361165-2446165 GCA_963932145.1 Acanthosepion lycidas | reverse complement strand
TCCCTGTAACCCCCTGCGTACTAGTGGCGTTCCCTTTCATCTTTTGTCCTTTCCTCGATCCTCCCTATTCCCAGTCTTCTCTTTCATTTTCACTCCCTGTAAACCCCTGCGTACTAGTGGCGTTCCCTTTCATCTTTTGTCCTTTCCTCGATCCTCCCTATTCCCAGTCTTCTCTTTCACTTTCACTCCCTGTAACCCCCTGCGTACTAGTGGCGTTCCCTTTCATCTTTTGTCCTTTCCTCGATCCTCCCTATTCCCAGTCTTCTCTTTCACTTTCACTCCCTGTAACCCCCTGCGTACTAGTGGCGTTCCTTTTCATCTTTTGTCCTTTCCTCGATCCTCCCTATTCTCAGTCTTCTCTTTCACTTTCACTCCCTGTAACCCCCTGCGTACTAGTGGCGTTCCCGTTCATCTTTTGTCCTTTCCTCGATCATCCCTATTCCCAGTCTTCTCTTTCACTTTCACTCCCTGTAACCCCCTGCGTACTAGTGGCGTTCCCTTTCATCTTTTGTCCTTTCCTCGATCCTCCCGATTCCCAGTCTTCTCTTTCACTTTCACTCGCTGTCACCCCCTGCGTACTAGTGGCGTTCCCTTTCATCTTTTGTCCTTTCCTCGATCCTCCCTATCCCCAGTTTTCTCTTTCACTTTCACTCCCTGTAACCCCCTGCGTTCTAGTGGCGTTCCCTTTCATCTTTTGTCCTTTCCTCGATCCTCCCTATTCCCAGTCTTCTCTTTCACTCCCTGCAATCCTCTGTGTACTACTAGCATATTTCTGCCTTACTTGGGGCGAAATGATTAAAAACATAAATAGATACAATAGGTTTGTCTTTTGAAACTCATGTACCTTCTGAAATATATCATGTTCATACCAATAAAATACACAAGACTGGGTTTAATAAGAGGTGTTATCAGAAAGTTCCTAGTATATACATTTTACGATGGTAACAATCAGCAGAAATGGCCATATCATGTAGAAATACCAGTTCATGTACAATCACTGAAGTTAAGCAACATCAAGCCTGGGCACTACCTAGATGGGTGACGGCTTGGGAATACCAGGTGCTGTAAGGTTGAATGTCTGGATGATGTAATGGATAATGGCTCAGAGTTGTCAACTGGAGAGCCAAGTCCTAATTCCAGTTAAGTTTGTTTGTTATATTAGGGAACAAATACCCTTGGGGAAGGTCATAATCCACCTCTTCTCCTCCCAGCTATGGGTTAAGTAGTAAGACGACTTGTATCACTAAACCATTTTTACCCACCCCCAATTCTTACAATGTAAAAATATTTTCTCCTTTTAAATAAACTTCAAAGTGTTAATAAACCATAGAAAATGAAATGAGCAACATTAATACATTTGCAGGTAATACCAAATGGTACCCCAGCTTCTATTGAATCAACCTGATGGCAATGAGTTCAACCTCTGGGTTATGTTTTTGGCAAATATTTCTTGAGTTAAACAAAGGATTTAGAATGGTGCATGTATTCAACATTGTAGAAGAGTCACTGGGATTACTCTGTATATTCCCAAGGTGACTAATTTGAAGTTGGTGGTACCCAAATGTATATAATATGAAATATTTCATTTATTACTGTAGATCATTTGTTATCTGAAGTTGTTCTTAAATGCATACTGTCATAGTCTACTATTTACATTATTCGGACTATTGTCCTCATCCTTATCGCCATATTTATCACAACATTTTGGCTGTTGTACACTCCAGCCTTTTTCAGGTGGTTAGAATGTTGAAATGAACCCTTTATTTTGCTCACTGGGGTAGACTGTTCTAGTTCCATGTGCCATGTTTAATAGATGTCAGTTATCAGTAATCTGATGTTAATTCCCCTCTCCAAGTTCTCCATGGCCTTAACCAGGTATTGAACTCACACTGTGTCCTGTCACTGAATCTAACCAACGCCTTTATCCACTGTGCCATGTGTTCTTGAGTAAGAAAATAAAGGGTTTAGTTCTGCTTTTGATTGAAATTTATAAAATCTTCCTCTTAAAACAATTTATCAGAAAAAATAGGTTTTTCAAGTCCCGTAGCTGTTATTACTCTTTTAAGTATTGATGGGGGTTTCCTTCCTAAGCTTTTTTTTTTTTTTTAAGTAGCGTGGAACATCAACATCTTGATTATGTCATTATTTTCTCTTTGAGTTACATGTGATATCTATTTTAGCTGTTGCTGCTGTTGAAAGCTCTCTCAAGTGATGTGGTTTCCATTATTTGGTAAAGGTTGACATGTAATTCTATATAGATTTCATTCAATAGAACCAACTTAGCCATAAGGTCTCAAATTTGGGTTTCCCAAATGGAGCCTAAATTCTTTATAGATGAGGGAGAAAGAGAATGTGTGTATCTCTCAGATTATCACTTCCTATTTGATTTGACAAATTAATCCCACCCTCCCCTCACAATTGAGGATTATAAATTTTGATAAACAGGCACAAGGACTAAACATAATTATACTGAAGTATTTTAAGATTATAAAATCTGGAATGAGGAGTTAATAGAGTTGCTTTATTTACATTCAGACTAATATCCTTATCTTTTTTATTATAATCACAACATTTCGGTTATTGTTCCCTCCATCCTTCTTCAGGTGTCTGTTAATCTGAGCAAGCTTCAAGAAATTTGAACTGAACCTTTTATTTAATCTGTAGAAGTAGATTGTTCTCATTCCGCTGTCTATGGATATCTTGTTTTGTTCTTATTTAGTCTTAAAGTAAGCAATAACAAAGTTTTAGAGAAAATGGAATCAAAAAGGACATTTATACTTAACATCAGAAAGATACAGTTAAAATTTTTCAAGCACATAAAGAGGAAAGAGAGCTCGGAAAATTTCAGGTCTGATTGAAGTTAAGAGGGACAGAGGAAAACAACAGATCACCTACCGAGCGAGCTTGTGTAAATGGATGATAGAACAAGGTTTAGGAGAGATAATAAAAAGACAAATTTTGCTAAGAGCTATAAAGGACAGGAAGTTGTGGAGAGTCATGATCGCCAACATCTTCATAATACTTGCACATAGAAGAAGAAAACTGTCTCTGTTTTCACTGAATCTGAGACTGTATGACCTGGCCCAGGGATTGAACTTGCTGTATCACCAAATTCACAAACCAATACTTTAATTCCCTAGGCCATTGTCAACAATACACACATCACAAAGTTGACACGTCAATTAATATAATATGTCAAGGATATCATACAAAGTTGACATGTTTTTGTTGTTTTTTTGGGTTTTTTTTTAAGCATTTCACCCCAGGCAAGGCGGGAGTGCCACTAGCACGCAAGGGGTTACAGAGAGTGTAAGTAAATGTAAAGAGAGGTGTTTGAAGAAAGGATAAAGAAAAGAACAGAGATCAAGATCAAGGCATCAAAAAATGGTTATTGACATCATATTTGAAGATTATAGTTATCAGGGAAGCAAGTAAGAGGAAAGGAGTTCCACTGTCGGTAAGTGCGAGATAAAAAGCTGTTGAAGTAGAAGAGGTGGTTAAATTTAACTGTATTGACATTGAAAGGGTGGGACCAAGATGCCAACCTATTAGCACGCTTAAATTAATGCAATTGGGGCATCAGTGAAAATAGATTGTCAGAGCAGAAAAGACAGAGGGAAGCCACAGCATGACTGTGAGAAAGTGACTAGAAATAATGTAATATAAAGTTGGTATGTCAATAATATACCAATATTATATAGAGGTGTTGTATCAATAATATATGACAGTAATATAATTTTGTCATGTCTGTGATATATGTCAATATATGTCATTAATATAATATAAAGTTGACATTTCAATAATTTTATATATGGTTAACTTGCTAATAATAAAATATGCCAATATTATATGAAGTCATATGTGTCAATAATATATGTCAATAATATATGTCAATATAATCATTGCCAGTCATTGTGGCCAAGGGTTTGAATGTACTGGTCTTTTTCAAATTGCACCAGATTATGATACACACTCAAGTAACTGTATCTAAGATCCTCTCAGTATCGTTGCAGTATATGGTCTTTGTGGTTGTTCAACAAATAAAAATGTCCCTGAACAGACATTTGCCACAGGTATTGGCTAAATGCCTAAGGAGACAGTTGTGCAGGGAAAACAAGTCATTAGCTATAAAATAATTATTACAAATGGCAAAAGTCCTGATTTAAAAAATTCTTTTATTCCTTGTTGAAAAACTTAATGTTAACATTTGTGCTTAGCTTTGGAGTGGGTAGAATAGAGATCAATGTGTTTTAGTGGACTCAACTTTTCGTCTTCAACAAGCAAGAGCAAGATCTAAAAGGTCAGCCAATCTAACAGTGAGCTCATCCCACAATCCTCACTCTTGCTCCATATGTGGCCTCTTTGTAAATCACTAGCGGGTCTTAAGTGCGACTTAAGATTGTCAAACAAAATGGCACATAACTGAATCAATTCGTTAATTTGTCAGATTTTCATACGTCAAAACCGGGAGAGTCCGTTATATATATATATATATATATATATATATATATTAGATCCTTTTTAAAATGAGGCTGTCATTTGCGAATTTGTGTGGTCAACTATGATGTAGAATAACATCATAGGTTAAATTGAAATTGCATATCTTTTTGGAAAAGTATTGTATGTTGGTGAGATTTTTTTTCTTTCTCAGCCATTTAGCCGTAAAAGCTTTTTGATATATGAGCAATTTGTTTTTTTCTGTTATTAGTAGAAAGAAATTTAAACAACTTTTGTTATCGATGGCAAAATAGTTGAAAAGTAAAACCTTTGCCATGAAAGCGTTGCTTTCTGTTCTGTTCATTCATGCACAATGTTAGTTTTTAAATGATTTATACTTTGCTGTATCTTTGTGCAATGTCCTTTCAGGCTGAGGGCAATCATGGCTATCCATAACTAAATAACTTTTGACTCTTTACCATCTGTCTATCTCTGTTTTGCCATCAATTCACTGAAACCCATGTCTCATTGTTTTCCCTTGCTTCTCTTACTTTTAATGTTTCATATATTGGATCATGTTTCTCCACAACTTCCTGCCTTTTTTTGCTCTAAATAACTTTTGACTCTTTACCATCTGTCTATCCTTGTTTTGAAATCCATTCATTTAAAACTTGTTAAGTCAGTGGTTTGTTATTTCTCCTGACATCTCTTGCTTTTAAGAAGTAGTGTGAAAGTTAAATTCTTCAGACAAACATGGTGTTCCGCAACTTGCTGTCTAATGTGGCTCTAATTAACTTTTGACTCTTTACCACCTGTCTACCTATGTTTTGCCATCCATTCTCTCAAACTCATTAAGTTGGTGGCTTCTTATTTCCCTTAGCTTCTCTTGCCTTTAATATGCCATGTGAGTGTTATATTCTCCAGGTGAACATGATATCTTCCTGTCTTTCATGTGAATGTTAAATTTTCGAAGTTTTATTTTCTTCATATATCCTAGAAAGTTCTCTTATCTCTTTTTGATTGTGTGCAGCAGTTTCCTTCTTCATTTCAATGGCAAAATCCCTTCACTAACAAAATTTTAAAGGTGCATTAACCTACCAATCATTCGATGAATGTTATGATCCTTGTTTTTTAAAATTATAAGCTGTATAAGGTCTTTCTTTAATACGCAAGTACTTTCAACTGCACGTTCAGTCATCTTCAGGCATGGAAATTATTTTGTTTTTGGTAAAATTCAGGTAGCTCCCAAGACAAAAAAATATAATGTGAATCGAAATGTGTTTTTTTTTTTTTTTAAATGTGTAAATGTGTTATTTGCATGCTCTAAAAGTTTGTTTCTGTTATCAATTACTTGCATATTAAGTGATTGGTAGGTTAATGCACCTTTAAAATTTTGTTAGCGAAGGGATTTTACCATTTTATATCATTAACTTTATTAATTTACTTTTTGTATGAATGATTCATTGTAATATATATATATATATATATATATATATATATATATATATATATATATATATATATATATATACATTCCTTTCCATGTACTCAAACATGCACATACATCTTTAACATATCATTTCTTGTCAATGCATTTAATTTGACACTTCTCTATTAATCACATAGTGCTTTATACAGTGAAAATATTGGATGAAAATTCAACAAACTTATTGGCCCCATGTTTATGCATGTCACACGCACACACAAACACAAGTTTATTTGTGTCAGAAGCAGTTTCCCTCAAAATCATTTCAGGGTCAACAGCAACTATTTTTTTTCATATTTCTTAAATAGATTGTTGGCTCCATACACCTCTTTAGTTTTCATCATAAACCTTAATTCTCTTTAGCTTTTCAGACACAAGGCCACGGGTTGTGAGTCTTGCAAATCATTGTTCTGTTTTGATCTTTCTGATCCTTTGAGATTAATTACAAATATTTTCCTCTTTTTCTCTGATTTTGAATCAAATATAGAAACTGAAACATTGTAAATGTTTGCTTTAAAATGAAAAGAAAAAAATCATAACACAAATATTCATTTAGTTTGAGTGAAAACTACAAAAAATCTGCCACATCTCAATTTGATTTAAAATGTTTAATGACTTAAAGGCTTTGCAATTTGTCAGCTCGTACTTTTCATGGGGGACTACCGTTTATTATTCGAGATATCTTTTGAAAATACCTCGGGCACAATTTGTGATAAAGATTGTCAGATAAATGTTGATTTTACTCAAGTGATAGATGTTGTTCTTTATCTATATATATGTATGCATATACAAAGTGGGTGCTGAAAAGTTTTCCTCTTAAGCAAGAAACCCATGTTGATAAAAATAAAAATAAAAATAAATTCTGGTTATTTACCTAGATTTTAGAAAGAGTGTCAGGCTAAAAACTTTTCAGCACTCCCCACATGTTTGTGTGTGTGTTCGAAAAAGGGTGCAGAAAAGTTCTCAACTTGACCACTACTACCAAAAATCTTACAAAATATCCGAATGTTTTGGGGAATCCATTCTTTGCCAGACCAGCAGCTTTTCTCCCATATTCCATGTTAATGTGTAAATGTCTTTAGAAAATTTATGTATCTGTAAATGAATGCCTGTATAAAATTACAAATGAATTGTCCTCTTGTGTTTGACTTGAATGTCCATTTGCATGCTTTTTGTAACTAACGCCAAAGCTTTTCTGTTGGACTAAAATCCTTTCTTAGGCCGTTTTTCCTTTATCTTTCTCTTTACCATTTTGACAAAGGAGCAGTGTCCCAGGTTTTAGACAGTCTTGAAGAGATCCAGTGCCTCACAGACTGTGCAGAATCAGACCGCGACTTCTTGGAGACGGTGCTTCAGGATACTAAACTTCATGCCTTATTAAATGTAAGTATTGAGTGCCTGATTACAAGAACACCTGATATTTGTGGGCATCTTGGCGAAAACTAAGATTTTAACTTTTCTGATACTTTTTTTTTTTCTTATATTAATAACAGCTTGCTGGACAAATTTGTTTTTATTTTCTTCTTTTGCACTTAACAGAACATTGTCTTGTTTTCTGCTATTTAACCTGTCAAGATCATTTGTGGATTTGTCTTGGCAACGATTGTACAAACTCTATTAATTCTGATTGTTCATGAAGCATCTTTCTTCCCAGCATGGTCAACTTCCAGGAGTTTCAATCAAACTATTAACAGTTGTCTTCATTTTCATGATTTTCAATTTGCATTGCTAAATCATCAGCTGATGTTCTTTATGAAGATTTTTTTGGTCTGTTAAAAAAAAAAAATTCTTCAGTTTTCAAGAGACTTGTTATTTACTTTCACTTATTTTGCTTGAATCTTTAAAATAATATTTGCTCCAAATTCTTCAGATTCTTATTGCATGTTAGACTCAATATCAAGGAATTCCAATTTATCTTCAGCTTAATGGTCTCTTCACAATTGGAACTCTGTGAATATGTTAAGATAAAAAAATATTTTTTTCTTCCTCCATCTTCATTTATTTGATTTTTTTTTCCTTTCTCTATTAAATCTAAAAAAAAAATGTATTTTTCTTCAGATAATTTACAATTAATAATAAAGCCATATTCAAATTTTTTGTTACATTTCCTCTTCAAGTTTTTAAACTGAATTTGTCTTTACTTTTCCCAGCAAAACTTATTTAGACTTTTGGGAGAAAATAGCCATTGGTCATCAAGGAAGAGTCCAATTCCAAATAAGAAAATATTGAATATTCCAAATCGAAATATCTCAAAGAGCCTTTTTTTCTTTTCTTTTTTTTGTTTGCGGGGTGCATGTGTGATTTTTCTTGGATTCAACTTCATTGCTTTTCCTTGTATCCATTGTTTTGGAAATTGTTTCCTTCCCTTTGCAAATGCATGGTGTTTGGAAATGTTTTTAAAATACTTTTAAAAATTAACTGGCAAACTTTTTATGCCTGAGAATCCTGGAAAATACCAAGCATGGAATTGAATGAAAAGCAGTGGTGTATATTATTTCCAAAAGGTAAGCATTCGTTGCCCAATATCCTCATTTTCAGTTTATTGTGATGTTTTGGGCTTACAGAACAAAAATGTTGGCAAACGTCAAAGTCTGACAAGTCCATCATACCAAAATATCACCAAATTGTGTATAAAATGGGATTCTATATTTTATACACAGAATGGTTCCCCATTCCTTAGCAAATAAAGAAATCTAGATTCCAATTTTCTGCCTAAATTTGTGTAAACAGTTTTTTTCAGAAAAAAAATTGCTTGCAATTCTGTCAAGACTGTCCTTTTTCTTTAACTATTCTGCATTCAATCTTGCACGTTGTACAGGGTGAACATCATTGTAAATAAAACCCAAAAAAAACTTCCATTTACCAAAATAAATGAAGTCCTCTTATAGAACAATACCTATTAGTGTGATAGAATGGATATATTAAAAGACAATATATAAAAAAAAAAGTGGGGGTAATAAAAAATACCATAAATTGCAGTATACAAGTTGACCTCAAGATTCTTATTTCAACATTCTGACTTAGCCCTATACCTACTCTAGAGGTTGACACTCCCCCCCCAAAAAAAAACATAGTTGGCTATATAGATAGTCAGCTACTGGTAGCCCAAAATCTAGTCCTACCAGTAAATAAAGTTGTCCCAAAACTACATAAATTAACACTACTTACATGGAGACACTAATCATAATATCTTTCTATATTCATTGTATAGAAAACAACCTACAACACAATAGTAGACACCGTATGTTGTCTTGCTGTAACTTAGTGAACATTTAAAATTTGTCAGGTCTACGGATAAACACATTAAAGTCAACATCAACTTCTATAAAATATTAATACTGTTGATTATACATCATACCAGGTAGTTTTTTGATAGTACTGCTACATATTGTATGTTATTGCTAAACACAGTATCAATGTAATATAATGTAATATAAGTCAATATTTTTAGTTGATGTACACATTTTTGTCCTTGATCTTTGCTGATGAGAGAGGACCAGCAAACCTGTTTAGCTGTTGTCTAATCATTGTTATTTTAGGGTAATATATACCATAAATTGCAGCATACAAAATGAGTTTTCTAGCCTTAAAAAAGCATTCCAAAACTCGGGGGTTGACTTATATGTCGGGTATAAAATGAAAACCACCAAGTTGTAAACAAGTGGAACAGAAGTCCTAACAATTACTGTACACCACTTAATGTACCCCTCCCAGCAAAGCTACCACAAATATATCTGACAAGAACTTGTGTTTGGTGAACATATTTGGCATATTAAAACAGAAATTAATATAAAATAATAAAATATTAACATAAATTCAGTATTCTATTAATCGCATCCAACAGCTGATCCACTAAGTGTAAACATTGACTAAAGCACCGTTTAACTCAGGCAGACATTCTGGCAACTACTTTGATACTGTGTTTAGCAATAACATACAATATGTATTTCATTATTAGCACTTGAGCACATGATTAAATCCAAATCATAATAGTTAATAGTATATCTCCTTTTCTATGTGAATTTCTGGAATGAGGAGTTGCCATTATTTACATCAGTCAGTTATGTGCCATGCATGATACATACTTACGCGATCACGTATCTTTCAATACATAATTGACATGGCAGATATTTTCCCTTTCGGCAATAAATCTGTTGCCACCGAAGGCTATAGAACTCAGTCTGTCCTGCTATTTACCCATAGCCGGGGCGGGGGAGAAAAAGAGGTGTCATACGTTTCTCAAGGGTACTAGCATGTAAGTGAATATAATGGATTTGAATGGAATTCAGACTTAGCTCTCCGATTCATCAATCTGAACTGCTATCCATTACTCCACCATTATTTACATATGTAAATTAATTAAAGGGTTCAGTTCAAAATTTCCTGTAGGTTATCCTGATCAATATACACCTGATGAAGGCCAGAAGGTACAATAGCCGAAAAGTTGTGATAACAACAACAAAAAAGATGAGGACAATAGTCTGCATGTAAATAATGTCTTCTTTTTGTTTCAAAATCTATTTTGTGTCAGTGTTCACTATGCTCCTCATATTAATTGATTGGGTATGACACACCTTTACCTTTATGTCTTGTTCCAGTCTTGAAGATGATAATGAAGTCTGGAGACCTGATATGAATGTCAATATATTTACTATCTATCCTTTATGGCAATTTTCCATTTACAATTCAAATGTTAATCAGTTATTAGACAATGAGATTGAGTTACATGACTTGCATCAAAATATCCAAATTTTATTCCTCAATTAGCCTTGTTGTCTGGTTCCCACAACAGAGATCAAAATTTGAAAATACCTCAAAGGTTTATTTGTAGGCAATGATTTCTACAAAGAGATCTGTCGTTAAAATAATTACAGCTACCAGAGAAAAGAATGCACAATGATGTATCATTGGTTGGATTGTTCATCACTTGGTCCCTTTTTATCCATCCAGTATTCCAGTCATCTTCAAAGAAAAGTTCCGTTTGGAGATTGCTTTATTCTGTAGCTGATTATGCCTGAAGACAGAATCTTTGAGATATTTATTATCACAAATATAGTTTGGTCCTATTTATAGAGGATGCAATTTTCATAAATTCTGGAGAGATAAGTTACTTTGTCGAATAGATTCCCAAGAGGATGCTTCTCCACTTGATACCATCTTAATCTTTTCACGTCTGGGGTCAACCATTATCTATCCTACATATCTTCCTCCCTTTATGCCCTTGCAACAACCTCATTTATTAACTCTCTGCCTTGAGTGGCTCGTGGAATTTGTATTAGGTGATCAATTTAGGCAGTCATGCCTTTCCACAGCTTCTTAAACTTTGGGCATGCAAATCTTTGAATGGATCGAAACTATTTAACAAAAGAAAAAAGGGAGATTTTCAGGTATTTTGGATTATAAAATTAATAAAGATTTTGTTTTTTTAATATTCATATTTAAAATATGCCTGGTCATAAAATTTACTTATTTTTTCTTGCAAGTCCCCACCCAAATGTATCTTTGTCAAACTTTGGAAATCGAAATGTGCTGAGTAGAAAAAAAAAAAGATGGATAAACTTTAATAATGTCTTATTAGATACATATGTAGAGGTGCTGAAAACCTATGATCAAATATCAGAATTTTTGTGTTGATATATATATATATATATATATATATAGAGAGAGAGAGAGAGAGAGCAATCAACACTATCACTTGATAAGACACCAGTAGTGTTGAAACAAAATTGTAATTTTTGTAGTGATATAACATGCATATGTTATAATTTTGAAATTATATATAGGTTAGCTTGCAAGTGGTCTCACACACAAGTAGACTGGTGTAGTCACTTCAAGCTGCATTTTTTCTGAGTAATTTGATGGAGGGATATATTGGTGAATCGAGTCCACTCATGTAAATGTGTTGGGCAGGTCCATTCCAGCAAAGTGGACTAACCCACCTGATGGATTAGGTACTCTCCTATAAATGAGGTAGAATTAGCTGGCTTGCCTTTATGAGGAGATACAAGAAGGCAGCCATATTAACAGGTAAGTCATTCGACTTCTACATCTCCCTCCTCTCCCCATTGTGGAAGCATAGCAGCCGTTGGGGAGGAATCCGTTTCTTATTGCCTGGCCGATTATATGGGAGTAGTCGGGTTAGTGCCCTGGGGATCCTGGTTCTTGATGGCGATGACTGAGTAGGACCCTGGGATGCCAGGTCACTTTGCAATGTAATGCCGCCATTTCCCGATACTTTGGCAGATTGATGTGGCCTACACATATCTAATCATCGGCTCAGGGGACACAGGCAAGGCACATGGTATAAGGATCTTGATTACAATCCTACGCTGCACCTCTGAGGTGGACGACAAATTGCTGGACTGATTCACCTGGTCCTTGAAAAATTGAGCCAAAAGACAATCCATGAACCATGGCATTCGATTTTTGTGTGACTAATGCCTCCAACATCCAGATATGGGATAAGAACGAATGGAATATAATTCCACTGTCCATAGCATTTAATTTTTAAAAAGGGTTCAATACAGAGTAGAGCTTAATATTATTTATTATATGAGATTAAAACAAAAACATTAAAAATTGCTACACAATAGCTTTCATATTTCAACACTCAAAATGTGCTTCTTCAGGCGATAGTAAATAACTGGTGAGTAAAATGGAGGAACTTCTGCTTTAACATAGTACTAATCATTTGGTTAAATGGGAGTGTGTACCAAATGATTTTTCTGTTCCTATCTTTTTTTCCTTTTTGGTATCATGTTGTCTATACTTGATTTCTGTGTATTTGTAACCACTATTTTTAAGGCATTCTTATAAACGCTACTATACTTATTGAAAGAGAAGAGTTTTTGCTAATCCTATACTCTATAGAGAAGGGTATATGTTTAATTACAGATGGAGGATAGTTTTAGTTCGGGTGAATATATATTGGGTTTGCAATGAAGGCTAAATTAGTACTAAATTAGGGCAGAAGTTCCTCCATTTAATTGATAAACATTTCCCCAGAAATAATCCACTCGGTGAAATATTCAACAGAAACACACTAAAACTAATCTATAGCTGCAACAATAACCTAGAAAAAATATAAAATAACATAATAATAAAATTTTAAACAGATATAAAAACTCAAGTAATAATGTTAATTCCAAGGTAACCAATGTTGATAATACTAACAAATGTAATTGCAGAAATTCTAACGATTACCCACTGCAAAGCAAATGTCTGATCAATTCTCTTGTTTACCTAAGTACTATTTCTAAAATAGAATATCTGACCATTGAAAAATTTTATATAGGGAGTACTAAGAATTCTTTTTAAGCAAAGTGGTACCAATATATTCTATTTTTCACCAATAGCACTTATAAAAATAGAACATCTCTTTCTAAATATTTTTAGAATTTAAAAGAGATTAATAAAACTCCTACAGTTAAATAAAAAGTTTTTAAAAAAGCTAGAACTTGTAAACCCTTAAATGAACTTTGTTTTTTTTGCTTACACTAGAAATTATTACATTTGCTGATAAAAATGCTCTATTATGCCAAAGAAGTGAATTAACTGTAAATTGTAAGCATAGCTTACCTTTCACTTTACAATATGGTTAAACTTTAAATATGGTAATATGGTCATAAGTAAAATGTAGTGCACTTTCTGTGAATGATTATTTTATTTTGTTCATTTGAATTTAATATAGCTATGCATTGCTGTTTAGTCGGCATTATCAACATCTTGTATGAATATCACACATTTTTTATTTTTAAACACTTAAGTTGCGTTTACTGGTTTCTGAATTGAACCATTTTATTATCAACTATACAATATATATATATATATATATATATATATATATAGCTGCTACAATTAGCTATACATTTTTCTTTCTACCTCTCCCCTTAGCTTATTATAAAATTGAATGAGTTACATTTGTTTCCTAATTGTGATACATGGTTGCCACCCACTTATAGTTTATATTAATTTCTTGTCTGCCACTCATGAACTTGTCTAGGATTGTATTTCAAACCACATTTTACCGTGATCAAAATTTCCCCTTTTTTTAGTGTAGGTCTGACACCTAATTGGTTAGTCAGGGTACGCCCACCAGCCTCATTTTAATTTTGTTTTGTTTTCATCTGCTTTTGAAATTTAAAAATAATTTTTTACTCACCAGTTATTTACTATTGCCTGTGGAAGCACAGTGTGCTGACACATGAAATCTATTGTCATGATTTTTAACATGTTTTTGTTTTAATCTCATATAATAAATAATATATATATATCGCTAACTCGAGCAAGCATTATTCATGATCTTTTGTTTGATGATGATACTGCAATTGTGGCTACGTCAATTGAAGAAGTTCAAGCACTTGTTAATCATTTTTCCACTACTTGCAATGTATTCAGATTAACTATAAGCATAAAGAAAACTGAAGTTGTCCATCAACCAAGGCCTACACCTAAGCAGGTCAAGGGTGTAAAACAAAAAGCACCTGCCCATACCTTTCCAATCATTCCCATTATTGTTGGCAACAACAGCCTGAAGTATGTGAAATTGTTCATGTACTTGGGAAGCAAAGTTAATTCAAGTGCCTCTTTGGATGACAAGATAGTTAACTGAATATCAACGGCAACCAATGCCTTTGGGAAGTTTAAGCATCACCTGTGTGATGTTCATGGGATTTCACTGAAAATCAGAGTGAATTGAACAGTCATTCTCACCACACTTTTTTATGGGTCAGAATCATGGACACCATACAGGACACACATCAATCAGTTTGATGCTTTTTATAGACACTGATTTCATTCAATATGTAGTTATACATGGCAGGACAAAATCTCTAACACTGATCTTTTCATCAAATGTGGCATCAGTGGTATTAAATCCTTTCTGATGTAATTGCAGTTCAGATAGACTGGTCATGTCATGTCAGAATGAGTGATGATCAGATGCCGAAAATCCTCATGTATAGCCAACTTTTTCATGGTATGTGTAATGTAGGCCGTCTTTGGTTACGCTTCAAGGACAAACTTAAATACAACTTAAATGTTGCAAACATTTCTATAGTTTCGTTTGAACTTGTTACTAAAAACCAACCAAACTTGGAGAAACACCTGCCACCAAAGTATAACTAACTTTGGAAAGAATCGTCTCAACCATCTGAGATAATTAAGAACTAACACTAAATCTCAGGTCAATACATCACCCCATATGATGGTCAACCCTTCATCATGTCCCTTATGTGGACTTGTTTTCAAGACCTGTGAAGGATTGCTGTCTCATACAGTCCGTAAACATAAAAACTGAACTGAAAGACACTTATGTCAAAAACGACGGGAGAGTCCATTTTATATATATATATATATATATATATATATATATTTTGGCAGCATGTTTTCATTGAGACATATTTCATTGAATAATTTAGACAAGATTTGTCTATTTTCAACAAATATAAAATAAAAATAATATATGTATCAATACAGTGATTTTGTCTTTTCCTTTAATAAAGACACCAAAAAGCTTGTCTGTGAATATAAAAGGATCCAATTGATATAAGAAGACAAAACTTGTCTAAATTATTTGATGAAACATGTCTCTCTCTCTCGCTCGCTCTCTCTCTCTCTCTCTATATATATGTATATATATATATATATATATATATATATATAAGTTATAAGGAACTTGGTAAACCGAATTGGTAAATCCAAAGAGGATGAAATCCTGAGAGCTCAATGTGAGGACAGAGCTAATATGTAATGAAAAACAAACCACTTTAAGTTACCATTACAATAATTTATTTCACCTAAATCCTTTTTTAAGGATTCAGGATCATCAGGTAAAACTTCCAACAACGAATTGAGAGGAAATGGCCCATTTTTCCTCTCAATTCGTTGTTGGAAGTTTTACCTGATGATCCTGAATTCTTAAAAAAGGATTTAGGTGAAATAAATTATCGTAATGGTACCTTAAAGTGGTTTGTTTTTCATTACATATATATAATGTTTGATTATATAGAAAAAATCATAATATCCCTGCCCCTCAAAATTCTTATAATCTAAAAATATTTCTGGTTTTAAATAACCTGCAGAGGGTTGATAAGCTGTAGAAATCAGATCAATAATAAAAAAAAACAAAAAAAACTCCTATCTGAAGCAAATACATTTCCTATGTATCTGCTCTTCATATGAAAATGGCATGAATACTAATGGATATATACTAGTTGTTTTTCTACTTTAACTGGGAGAAATAATGGTGTGGATGGTTAATACATGCACTTAGTATTTCAAATTTTCACATCTGTCTCCTATTAAAGAAGTGGTTGCACTATTTATGATAATAATAATAATAAAACTATCAAGAGAAATGCCAATGAGAGAGAGAGAGCGAGGAAGATGAAATTCATTTGTTTTTGCGGATATCAAAGGATTTGCATTGGGTTAAAGCTAATGGAATATCATTCATGTTCTATTTACACTTTTTGGAAAAGATTTCAGAAAATGTCATTTTGATTTTATTAATGATGAATGTAGAATAATTTTCAAGTTAAATCAATACAGGTTAAAAATGAATCAATATATCTACTCAAGAGCAGTAGTAAAAATGCTAGTCTTGCAAGACATTTATAGTGATTTTTATCATAAGGTGTCTATCAATGTGGCTTTGTTCTAAAATTTAGCCAAACCAACCAAAAAACAATCTTTTTTGAAGTTCTGGGATTAAACAGTTTCTGAATTTTTAATATTATTCAGACCAGAATTCTTTCTTTCTTTACTTTTGCTGCTGGCATCTCCTTATGATCACTGTAGTGTTTTGTGTCTCCTTTTGGTCCCTCTACCATTTGTGTCTCCTTTTGGTCCCTCTACTATTTGTGTCTTCTTTACTGTTAAAGTAAATTCTGTTGGTTAAAATCATAAAAGTTTTCAGTTAGTCCATCTTGTATTTGTAATATTTGATTAGATTTTTTTAAATTTAGAAAAGCTACTCAATCTTTGTGGCAAATTATTCATTGCAGAAAATTTCAATCAGCTAATTTCCGAATAGAAACCTGGATTGAATTTAATTAAATTAAAATCAAAAAAAATTTTCCTCCTTAATGTTGGTCAAGTTAATTATTGATTGGAAATGTTGACACTGTTTAGCTGAACATTAGGGGATTGAATGATGCATGAGATAAATGGTTAGAACAATGTACCAGCAGTGAAGGACAATGCTTTATGATGTTCTAAGGAATTAGTCTGTAGCTAGATATAAAATATGTACAATCCATTAATAGATGCTTGTCTTAGTAAGATAAGAAGGCTTGTAAAAATTGCCAATCCATTTTGCAGATATCTAAGATTTGCCAGTCTGTTTTGGAGGCGTGCAGGAAGCATTTCCAGTCTGTTTTGTGTACCCCTAGGTAACCTTGTCCACAGGTCCATTTAGTAAAATCTGGAGGAACCCTCAGCCAGAGGTCTATTTAGCAGACCTTAAGGAACCCTCACCCACAGATCTATTTAGCAGACTTGGAGGAACCCTCACCCATTGGTCAATTTTGTGGAGCAATTATGATGTACAACAAAGTTATGTGGAGAGTAATTAGCACTCTGTAATCATTCTGCTTATCAATTACCAATTGAATGTCAAATGGTCTGACAGTGTTTCTTAAATTGAATTTGCAGTTCACAACCTGCCATCTAGCTTGTCTCTATCTTCAGACAAGGTTAGGAAAATAGATTTCGGGTCTGGCATCAATATCTATTGCATGAAAATATGTAAGCTTAGGTCTATAGAAAGTGCACAAATTTCTGAATCTTGCATGGTAAATCTCTGCTCAGATTCGTACAGTATTTCACCTTACTTAGCAAAACTGCTGCTACTACAATATGAAATATTTAAAAGCCATTGTGATAGGAAGCAGGTCAGTGAGACATATTGGACACCAGAAATTTAAAATTCATATCTAAAGCATTGCCTTCATTTTCAGCATTTCTCTTGCTGTATAATTGTAGCTGATAATATTATTTCCTCTGAAGAAGTCCTTTCAAAGGACTAAAGTTGTCACAGGATTTTGTTTCATTTTGTCATTTCACTGCTGCCCCACCATACTTTATTTTCTATGAGGAGTAGCATTTTTGTTATGTTACCAGTGTTTAGGACATAAAACTCATTTGAGATGACAAAAGAACTGTCTTGTTCATCAAAGAAATCTTTCTTTTCTTTTAATCATTTCATCCCAAGCATGGCAATAAAGCCACTAAGATGTAAGGAGTTACTGAGAATGAAAGTGCCTGAGAAAATATTACTGAGGAGAAAGGACAATAAAAAGAATAAGATTCAAACAGACAAGATGATGATTGGTATTGCATTTAGTTCTTGAAGATTGTAATTGACAGGAAAGCAAGAAGCTGGAAGAGGCAAAAGGTGTAAGAGAAGAAACTGTAACAATAGAACTTATAGTTATACTTAGCAATTTCAACAATAACATGATGAAACCTAACTACCAATCTAGTATTTCACTAGTTGAGTTCTACCTGGTCAGACAATAAACAAGTACTATCATGATATGTTGCAAAAAATTCTGAGAGAATATTTTTTGTTGCAAAGTAGATAAGATAAACTATAATGAGTGAAGACAGATTTTACACACTTTTTCTTTTGTTTGTTCACAAACACATTCAGTTAGACTATGATAAAATCGTGGAGCTCTATGCAAATAAGAATCCATGAAAATTTACTTTAGTAAATCTTCTTCCATAAACTGTTGTATCATGAAATGGATAAGTCAATATACATATGAAAAGTAGTAGAAATTTGTTCCGAAAAATAATATGGTACTAACAGTTGAGAACACAGTCTACTGATATAACAGTTAATTGTGAACTCCACCTCAGTTCTGTTCAACTTCCACTCTCTCAGTAAGAGAGCACACTATTTATCTTTTTTAGATCAGTCCATCTTGGAGGGGTGGGGGGGACTCCAGTACTCCACAATATAAATGCTATATAATCACACTTTGAATTTAAAGGTTTGAATTTACAATTTTCTATATAAAATAAATAAAAGAAACACAAATTTAAAATGCAGAATAACTTTTGAAAAAATTGATTTACTCTATTTATAAGCCAAATAGTATTATATATTTTAAGTTGGTGGGGGAATGAGAATTCAATTTTTTTTTTTTTTTTTATTAAGGTGGTCTTGTTTTTTTATTGATGAATCAAGATACAAGTATATTTTTATGCAACAAAGTGAAAATTGTTTAAGTTTAGGTCAGGGTTTGAAATTTCTTTCTGTTGATACTGACTTCCTTTTATGCAAACATGTTATCACAGTCTGTTTTTTTTTTTGTTTTTTTTTGGGTTACACTACAATTCAGTTGGCATTTATATTTATTTTTTTATTTTTTAAACCACATTAAGATTTTCTTAAAGAGATTTTCAAATATTATTAAGTCATATTATTTATATTTTTATTTATAAAGATCTAAAATACTATATTTATATTTTATTTACTAATATAATATATATGGTATTGTAAAATTTAAATATTAGAATTTAATTACACATTTATAAACTATTTTATTTATGATCAAATAATAGATATATAATTAATATATAGATAATGGATATATAATGCAAATTATTTTTATAATTAATTATTTTTAAGGAAAATATAAGACAATGTCTACAAAAAAATGCTATTTCATTTCTTTTATTTAATAAATTTTCATTATTCAGAAACTTAATATATAACTTTTCATGTAGACACAAATGACATGGGTCATTTAAAGATCTACATGTTCTCATTTTTTCTATTAGTTTCCTTTTTACTGTGAGTGTTTTATTTGTTTCTTTTAAATGCCAAAAATATTTGAATAGGAATGTTTGGTTGTGAGAAAAAGTATTAATAATATAAACTACTTCAAGGAGGTGCTGAAAACTTTTCAATCCAACCTATTTCCAAAATTTTGGGAAGTGGATCAGTTTTATAACTTTTTAGTACTCCCTGTGTTTTATATATATATATATATATATATATATATATATATATAATTATTTTTTTTTTTTTTTTTTTTTTTTTTTTTTTTTTTTCAAGCGTTTCACCCCAAGCAAGGCGGGAAGCCACTAGTATGCTAGGGGTTACAGAGAGCTAGAGCAAATAGGAGTGATAGAGGAAAGGATGAAGTGACGGATAGGGGATAGATAAGGGCACCTGGAGACGTCGATTGACATTACATTTGAATAGTTGGAGATTATAGCTATCAGGGAAACAGGAAGAGGGCAGGGAATTTCATAGGCGAGGTGTGTGAGACATGGAGCTATTGGAGTAGAAGAGACAGCTACATTCATTTAACAGTTTTGACAGTGAAAGGGTGAGAGCGAGATGCCAGCCTAGTAAAACGCTTAAATTCGTGAAGTCTGGGAACCAGCGAAAGTAGCTCATCAGAGCAATTACCATGAAAGTATTTGTAAAAAAGACAAAGGGAGGAGACAGCAAGTCTGTTAGAGTGCAACTGTAGATGAGATACCAGATCAGGGCCAATTTTATATATATATATATATATATATATATATATATATATGTGTGTGTGTGTGTGTACACACTCTCTCACTCTTCTCTTTAAATGGTAAAAATTTCTCAAACTATATCTTTATTATTATATCCATTATTTGTATTCAGACTAATGTCCTCATTTTTGTTGCTATTATCACAACATTTCAGTTGTGCCTGCCAGCCTTTTTCAGGTATCTGTCAGTCTGGATAAACTTAAAGAAATTTCAAAGTTAACTCTATATGATTAGTAATGCTCAGTTATTGCTCACACTGTTTGCACAAAATTTAAGTATATACTACCCAACCCAGGGATTAAACTTAGAATTACTATGCCACCAAATTCATGAACCAACAATAGATAATTGTCCCAAGGGACAATCCTGAGTCTAGAATAGTATGAATGTGCATAACTCCTCATCACAGAAATTAAAACCCACATTAATTAAATCTGGTAACAGTTTGAGAACAAAAGAAATCTGACCACTTGGGTCACCAACTGTCTCCAGAAAAGACAATTTTCTTATGAAATGTTGGTTTTGTGACTCAAATACACACAGCCCTGACAAAATAGATTTTAAAAGTATGTTATCAAGGCAGCTGATAAGATTGCATTGCTAATGACCTCTTGACAGATGTAGCAATGAAAAGATTTACCCTTGAATAGGTTGTATTAATGTAGAGTAACATTTGTTTTTTAATTTTTCTTAGTTTTTGTACTTTGAAGTGGTTCCCAAATTGGCCCTACTAGACTGACTGACTGACCATGAAAAATTTTGGAGTGGATCCAATATATTTTTTATTTTTTTTTATTTTTTGATGAGGGGTGACCCAATTTTGTTGGAAAATCTGCTTGCTTTGAAATCAAAGAGGTCAGGGTTCATGAGATGCATTGTATGAAATTGGCCAATTTCCAGTGCTTTCTTCTTCTTGTTATTGGCATTATCATCATCCTCTTCCTCCTCCTCCTTCCAGGTGGCATTCAACATTAGCTTATGGCACTAAAATCAATAGAAAGCTGTTTGCACAGGGACAAAGCTGGGCTTTTATCAAACAGACAACCTGTAAATAACAGAAATACAATCAGAATAACATGATAGAAGCTGCTGGGTTTGTTTTGCCATTATCCCTGTATGGCCAATAACCGGTTTGAAATAAATGATGAATTAAGTTTATTTTCATTCATTTTAACCCTTTGACTCTCTAACTGCTACCAGAAACTTTTTCTGACACAACAGAGAAACAAATGTGAAATTGTAGAGTAGCTGGCTAGGGTTAAGTGTAATTGACAAAATCCCCAATAAACAGAATTGACAAAGTTCTCAAACAATAGGATTAGGAAGTAAAAGAGTAGGGCAAAATAATACTAAGCAAACAATTCATATGTTATGAGTTCAATCCCCGGGTCGAGCAATGTGCAAATATGCATTCAGTGAAAACTAGTAAGCAATAACTGGGCAGTACAAAATAAAAATAAGAACTTGATGATATCCCAAGTCATGAGCTGTGGATTGAGAACTGTCTACCCTCTTAGATTAAATAAATAAAGGAATTCCCTGTAGATTACCCAGATCAATATACACCTGAGAAAGGCTGTCGAGCACAACAGCCAAATGTTAAGATAACAACAAAAAAGATGAGGACAATATTCTGAATATAAATAGTGTAAATAATATATATGCAAGTTAAAACTAGTCAAAGCAACAATAACATGGCAAAAAGTTCACAAATTAAGAATTGTGTTTGCGTGCAAAAGGGATACAGTCAGGTGGTTATAGCATTCTGACTTCGAGGCAAGAAAGGACAAAAATATTGGGGATGAGACCAAGAATTGTCTATTTTTATTGTTTAAGGAAAAAAATCCCAGCATGTATCTGCTGGATTTGTCTATAAACTTAGAGAGGGAGATATTCTTACCAATTCTTGCCAGTAGACTGCAACCAGCATTAACCAATTGTTCAGACAATTACTTGACATAAATTGGGGATTTTGCACACTGCATGCACAGAATTCACAAGCAGTGCGGTGTTAGACTATATAGTGGACATTAAGTGGGGGTTTGGTTTTGTATTTGAATAAGAAATAAACTGATCCTTCAGCTTGTGCCCATCCAGGACAGAAGTCGATGTCAAATTTCCTGGTAGTGAAATATGACTTTTTTTTTTTTTTTTAGTGGACACAAAGTGGGTGGTATGATTCAGGACTTATATAGTAAGCAAATTGCTCCCTCACTTTGCGTTTCCTTACATACCTGCTTTGAATCTACCTTGTTTATTTTGCCCCCGACCTTTTATATATCTCATCAAGGTTTGACTGACTAACAAATCAATTAGCTTTTATTTATCGCTTTAATATTGTTTGGCCTTGATGATATTAGCTCAATGGTTGGTGGCAAAGTCTTTAAGAAAATATATTCATTTCAAGTTATTATATAGAAAAATGCTGTCAGACTAAATAAAATATGATTGCGAAATTAAAAGTTGGTTTTGTGGCATATCAAACTCTATGGATTATTTCATGCCAAAATCTAAATATTTTGATCATAATTTTATAACTTCAACTAAATATATTTTAGACTTAGTTGTATGCCTTCAGTTATGGATAAAATATATTGTTGGTCATTTTGCTGTAAAATGTATTGTTCATTTTACTATGAATAGGTATTGTTGGTCATTTTACTTTATAAAAATTTATTGCTGTTTTTTTCTAAAAAAATGTATTTTTCTACTTTCATAGTTTTTTTTTTGTTTGTTTTTTTTGTTTTTGAGAGTTCACTATCTACCCATAGCTGGGATCCTAACAGGTTCTACTATTGCAGGTCAGGGTGGACCTGGGACCAACAGCAATTAAGAGGTGGTTTCATGGTCCTCAAAAACCTCCGATCTCCCAATCAGTGGCCTTGCTGCTGGATGTAGTTTAACATCATACCCAGGATTAGAAAATAGAAGTGAATATTCTTCAGTTTGGGTTGCACCAACGTTTTAGTTAATCATTCTTAATTTTTTTTATATTTCTTTCATCTTTGTCTATATTTCTGAGATGAGGTATTCATAGTAATGTACATTATTCATAGTAAATGTACATTATTTACATTATTTGGACTATTCTCCTCAAGGACACATGGCACAGTGGATAAAGGCGTTTGTTAGTTCCAGTGACAGGACCCAAAGAGTGTAAGTTCAATAACTGGTTAAGGCAGTGGAGAACTTTCAGAGGGAAATTAACAGGAGATAACTGATAACTGACATCCATTTAAACATGGCACGTAGAACTAGAACAGTCTACCCCAGTGAGTGAAATAAAGGGTTAAGTTCGACATTCCAACCACCTGAAGAATTGCATTTTGATTAAATAAAAATCTAAGATTTCTATGGCTGAATGTAGCATATTTATCCCTCCCCCCAAGACATCTAGAATTGCAATCAGCCTTGTTTAGTTTTTGTAAAAAGAATGACGGAATTATTTATGCATGGATCAGTACTTTATCTGAGATCAGAGTGTAAGTATTTACTCTGTCCCCCTACTTGGATGAGATGTGAAACAAGGTCTATATTTAGCTGGGGACCCGAGCGCATACACCCGGGACAGGAACAAAAATTCCCCTCAACCTCCGCAACATCAGTTGAGCTGGCCTCAGTGTGAGCACCAATCCCTCCCTCTGGACTGGGCACCTCTCAGTATAATTTTCTCAGTCTTTGCCCCTCAGTCCTTTGACAGAGAAGCCCCTGAACGCACTCTGCCTAAAGACGGAGACACGACTGAGAAATGATAAGCCATGCATTACAAATCCCTCCAAGGAGGAATTTTCACACGAATAGTAATTTACTGAGATCAGAGTGTAGTATCTGTGCACTTTGTGAAATGTTTTATACATACACATACATATATGGTTAGTGATTGCCACACCTTATTCAGATTAGAGCCATACCCTAAGTCTTAACATCACTTATGATGGCTTCCTTTTTGTTTCAGCATCCATGACCTCTAAGATGACTCTTGTGACGAACATTCAATTTCTTAGGTACCATGCATATATAACAGATAAACTTTGTATCCTTCATTGGGTCAATTGAATCTGCATCTCCTACAACTCACTACCACTGTGTGCCTTCTCAGTCTAGATAATGATCTGCAAACCTTGTTGCTAACTTAAGTAACTTAGATGGAAAATTCTTCAGTGCTGTTATTGAATCTTATCAAAATATAAATCCACACCCCTGTTTTTTTTTTTGTTTTTTTTTCAAATATCTTGATTCCTGAAAGAACTTCTCTTTTCCCAAGCAACATACATGACTATAAAAATGTTATAAATTAAAAGAAAACAATCAAATTCATAACCTCTGTTATTTAAAATACTTTATAAATAAATTCATCTAAATTAAAATAATTCAAATATTAATTTGCATTTAAAAAAAAAATTTCAAGAACATTTTTTACTCACTTTTGTTTATTAGACATTGAATTGTGTCACTTAGTATCCTCCATAGCTTGCCTAGACTTTTTGGCTAACCTGATGAATATTTATGAGCATTTTTAAATTTAAAAATTTTGAAAACCCAATAACATTTTTGCTTTTGTCTATAAATACTTGTTATAAAATAAAATTTGACAAAATCCCTCAGAATGCATCAGCTAAGATAAGTTTTCCTTTTGTCATTATCCATATTGTCCTTTTTGCAGATAGAATACATCTGAAATTTTACACACACACACATATATATATATATATACACACACACACAGATCATTAATGGCTAAGGCAAGCAGAATTTTGCAAAATGAAGTGCATTAAAAATAGAGAAACAATAGTTAATACATTTAAACTTTTATTTAACTATTAACTAATATATTTTAGGGAGAGATCGTGCTGAAAAGTTCCTGACCCAGTCACATAGGCTAATGCTTGGTCAGATTTTGCAAGTTGGTTTGGCCGAGAACATTTCAATGCTCCTTCACATGTGTTTGTGGGAGATATACAAAATATAAAATGAAAAAAATAAACATCCTAATGCCATCTGAGAAGAAGTAATTATTTAAAAGACTGAATTTGGTGCAAAATGTCTTTTATTCCATTTTTTTTTCCTTCGTCAAATTCCTTGAGTCATCATTCTGAGGGAAATCCTTACGAACCATAAATTTTTAAAAAATAGAAAAGGCAAAGAAATGAGTCACACCTTTAAATTTGTATTCTCTTGATAAAAAAAATTCCAGCTTCAATATGAAAAACAATATTTGTAGCAATTATTTTTCTTTTCTTTTTTTTTTTTTTGGTCGGGGGGTATGTTTTGGTGGGGGTATGTTTCTTCATGCAAAATTTGAGACTCACATGATAAAATGAAGGCAAAAGGGACAGAGCAAAGCAGTCAGGGGATAGTAAAAAAGGCACATGTTAAGAGCTATAAAGGAAGTTGTAGAGAGCCATGACTGACTATGTTCTAATGTGACATGCCACACAGAAGAATATGCTTCTTAATTTTGTATTTGTGAATGGAATTTGTGATGACTGATTTTTGTATGTGTATTCTAAAATTGTTAGGAGCTTGTTATCAGGTCCCTTTTATTGCATGACCAAGAAAATTTTCCTGCTTTGGCAGAATCAAGGCTTAGCACAAACAATCCACAGTGAAATCTAGAATATTAATTGCTTCTTAGTGAGAAAGTACCTCTGTTTGAATATTAAAACATGGTTCATAAACAGTCTTGAACTATTAATAGATCAGTGGGCTGTAAATTACAATTTCAATGATAGCTGTATTCATTAACAAAGTTACTTCATTATACTGAAATCATTTGTAATCAATCTGTAAATGCTGTATTTGTTACCATATAGAATGTATGGACAATGAGGTTCATATATTTTGGCAGCCAAGATTCACAAAATACTGATTGTTTATCAACTAAAAGTTGACAAAAGAAATGCAGCATGATCTTATCAAGTCAGTAGGCTGATTTTTTATTTATTTATTTATTTTTAATGCATCATTTGATTGTAAAAGGAAGCATGTACTGCTTCTTTTATCAAATTGTATAAATTCTGACTAAGTTTTTAAAAATTTGATGACAAATATATACAGACTGGGCAATACTGAAAGTTTAAACTTACATCTTAAATCAATCTTAACTCTAATAATTGTTAGCAATGAGCCAAGAAACTAAATTCACTTTAACATAGATGGATTCTCAGCTGTCAAATAAAACTTTATCATTTCACTGTTTGAATAAAAGCCAAGAATTAAGCTTGGCTCTTGTGAAATGAGGTAGGTGGGTGACAAGGTCTTACCAAAAGGAATGAAAATGGATTAAATCCAGATTAAATAAGGATTAACAATATCCTGGGCAACAATTTGATATTTGTTTTTTCTTTGAAATTTCAGCCTTTGTTTTATTGTTACAAGAATCCAAAGTTAAAAATAAAATATTTAATTAAAGGGGAAGACATTAAACATATTGCAGTCTGAATTTTTGTCATCAGTTTTTAAAGAGAGTCAATTCAGTTGCATGACTTTTTATTCAAGTATGGATATGGAAAAGGAAAAAACATAGATAGAAAAGGTGACATTATTTTATGTTATTTTTTGTAACCAGTTTTCTAGTATTGTTAATTCTAGTGCTTTGATTATAATCCGAGTACATTTCACACACACATACACACACACACACACACACACACATATATATATATATATATATATATATATATATATACACACACACAAAGTGGACATTGAAGTCAACACCCAGACTAATACTATTTTTGTCATATATATATAATTTATGGCTAACCAGGATCATTAAAGCATGAAACAGACTATCGCCACTTGGTGTTGGCTTCAGTGTCTACTTTTATATTTACATACGTTCTATCCCAGATATTGAGCACTTTTACCCATAAATATAGCATACCTTTAAATTATATTTTTTATCATTTATCTATCTATCTATCTATCTATCTATATATATATATATATATATATATATATATATATATATATATATATATATATATATAAGCAAATATATGGATATAGATCCGACAGTATGAAGAAAATATACGGAAAAAACAAACAAAAATCCTTATATGCAATTATGCTGTTTTAATGTTAATATGTCAGCGTCAGACGTTTCGGTCTAATAAACCATCTTCAGGACATATTCATAAAATATAATTAACATTATCAATTTAATTTATCGTCTTTCTCATGTTAAATTTTAGCACAGGATAAAAGTAGAACAATGGTGAATTTGAACAGAGTAACTTTACCCATGCAGGTGGATACTGGAAGTGATGTTGATACCGAGAAATTTTGGGGAAAGAATGGGTAGACCAATGTTTAAAAACAGTAATTTCAAGTTGTAACAGTTTAATGAATTGCTCATCAAAATTTTAGGAAGCTTTGAAGGCACATTTGAGACAAAAATTAAATTTGACATAATACCCGTCATAGTTGTGGAAAACATCAAAAGCCATGGCCTTTGGGAATTTATGTGTTAAGAGTGGATATGTCAAAGCTGATAAATTCCATGAAGTCTGTAGAACCAGACATTGGGTTATTATGAGGTGAGTATTCAGCTTAAAGAAAGCAGTCAACCAATGTATTTTCAAGTCCCAAAAGTTCCTGTTCACATGCTGCCTTTGGTGGTGGCTAAGCTGAACAAAATGGTGGCGCAAGGAATATTAGAAAAAGTAAACCAGAGTGATAGCAATTCGGCTTCACCCCTTGTGGCGATATGCAAGCCCAGTGGAGATTTGTGGTGATTATAAGGTGAGCATGAATCACCAGCTCTCTTCAGATTCATTCCCATTGTCAAACACTGAAACAGCATGCCATGAGTTTGCTATTATGAAATACTTTACTAAAGTTGACCTTAAGTCAGCATATAATCAGATAAAAATCGATAGCAAGTTTCCACCATAATAAACACCCCTATTAGATTAATAAAATGAACTTATCTGCCATTTGGAGGAAAAACACCAAGTCACATTTTCCAAAAAGCCATTAAAAAAGTTTTAGAGGTGATTAAAAATTTAATTGTATATCAGGACAATATTGGCATTGGTACAAGCAGTAAAGACGAGCAAGTTTTGAAAAAAATTAAATAGCACTGAAATAACAATTAATAGAAATAAATGTGAGTCTAATAGGGGGAAAAAAATTTTTTGCCTAGGATATCAAATATCAAATATTGTTTGATGTTAAACTCATTATCTCAGTTAAATTTTGAGAGTAAAAATTGTTCAAGCAAGTGAAAATTAAGAGGATAAGATTTTGCACTAGATAGAAACAGACGTATTACCCATAATTTGCTTCAGTTGGGAACTAGGCAGGATCCAGTGTTGAATAGAATTATGAATAGAATAAAGAGAAATACATGGAGTAATTGCTTTATGGCTGAGAGGCCTTATAAAGAAGCAAAACTCAAATTAACAATAGAAAAAGGAATTATATATAATGGAGATATCATAGTACCTCGACAGTTTCTGAGAAAGGTAGTAATTAAAGCCATGCACAATGATATACATGAAGGTTTATTGGCAAACATAGGGGCTAGGCTATCCAAGAAACATGGAAAAGTATGTGAAAAAAATGCCCAAAGTATGCAAAAATTTAGGCAAACTAAAATTTACTCTTGGTTAAAGGAAATGGAACCGTGAACATAAGTACATATGGATCATGACGACATTAAAAGTATAGGACTATTTCTGATATTAGTTTACTTGTATTCAGGTTTGCCTGAGGTTTATTAACGTCACAGAAAAGCCATTACTGTGAAGCGGGTGTTGAGGATAGTGTTTTTGAGAAATGGAGTTCCAAAAACCTTGTTCTCCGACAATGCACCTGAATTTTGTGATGAAAGTTTATGTTGCATGGTTAAAACATAGCTGCATTCCATACAAAACACCACCTTACCAGTCATAATCATCTGAAATTGCAGAGAGAATGGTAAAAATAGGATTAAAAGCATTCTCTCAAGTGGATTGTAATATAGAGAGTTATTTACCCAGACTACTACTAAGTTATAGAGCTATTCTGCATGCAGGCAGAAGACAAATAAGCGCTCTAGTTACCATGTCATTTACAACAAATGAAAGTGTGTGATACAGAAAGAATAAGGATTCAAGTCCTAAAAACAAAAACGAATTTTGTGGCGCAAAAAGGATTTAATGCAGCCATGTTAACAAAGAAGGAACAGGGTATACTGGCCCAGAAAGACCAGTTTAGAACCACAAGAAAGCATGAAGTTATGGAAAAGGATGGGGAAGAGGAAGCAAGAAAGGATGAATGAATTCAATATTGAGAGTGATCAGGAAGACCACCAGAGATATGAAAGTAAAGAACAGGAGAGGGAGGAGTGAATGAGTTTTATTCAGTAATAGTTGGGAACAATCTGGGGATTAGAGTGACTGGAAATATCATGATGATTCAAATGAAGAGAATCATTTAAGACCTAGATCTTTTATTAAAAGAAATAGACTCACTCTGACAGACAGATGATGTCACCCAGGGTTGTTTGTAGAAGTCAAAGATCAACAAAAGGTATAAAGCCTCTTAGGTTCAGGGAGGTGTAGTGATATGTAAAGGCAGTATCGCTGTACCTACACAAGAGTTATCTTCTCTTGATGTGACTACATCTGTCAGAGAGAATACTTATCATAACAAATCTGAATGAGTCTAAGTAGGTGGGTACAATTGGCCAGTATTGGTTAATGTTCCAAGGGATGGAATTGGTGAATGGAGTTCAAATTATGGTTGGAATACATTCCCTTTGTCCTAATTCTCTTTGAAAAGGGGGTGGCAGTACATGTTAGGGTCCCAGCTATGGGCAAATAGTGAACCCCAAACAAAATACTATGAAAATATAAACATACATTTTTATATAAAAAAATTGCCAACAATACCTACTGATAGTGTATATTTAGTTGAAGCCATAAAATTGTGTTCAAAATATTTAGATTTTGACATTAACAATCCATAGAGGTGTTGATATGCCACTAAACAAAATCAACCAACCAACCTTTTGGAAAAGCATGAACTTACTTCTCTCTTCAGCCCTGGGTAAATAGTAAGGCAATTGGGGCCCCTTAAGGTGGTCTGTCTTGGGCAACAGGCTTACAAACTAACCCCGTAAAAATTTATGTGGTGTGACTGGCCTTTCTTAACAAATTCTTGCTGTAAATGATATCAAATTAAAATCTTTTATCTTTTTTTTTTTTTTTTTTTTTTTTTTTTTTTTTTTTCCATTTTTGTTTTTTAATAGATCAAAGATTTTGGTATTAATGCCACTCTAATGAAAATTTGCAAAGTGTTACTGTCCATTAATCTATGACCTGCTTGATTTTAGTATTTCCAATTTGTAATTTACATTTTGGGCTCACCCTTTTGTTGATGGCCATGCATTCCATCTTCTTGTAGTTTCTGCTTAGTCCTTTCTTCTTGCTTTCCTTTGGTACCTTCTGGAGGAGGTTTTGTAGTTTCCTTTCTGTCTGCCATCAGGACTGTCATCTGCGTATCTTATATTTAAATATCTGGGAAATGTTCTAACAGAGGATATAAAGTGTAATACCGAGATCTGAAGACATTGGGATGGCCAAAAATGCATTCCAAAAGCTGATAATTAAGAGGACTAAGAGACAGAAAAATTTAATTAGAAACAAAGAAAAGAGTACAGAACTGTTATGTGATATCAGTCCACCTATATGGTAGTGAATGCTCCTGAAAGATGAAGAAGAGACTTGAAGCAACAGAAATGTGGCTCTACAGAAACATGCTGAGGATACATTGGATTGGACATGTGAGCAGCAACAAGGTTTTGAAGATTATGAAAACAAAAAGGAAACTCATACTTAACATCAAGAAAAGGTAGTTGAAATTTCTGGGGCACTTAATGAAGAAGGAGGGTTTGGAAAATCTGATACTCACAGGACAGATTGAGGGAAAGAGGGACAGAGGAAAGCAGCATGTAACATACTTAATGGGCTTGAGCAGATGGATGTCAGAATAGGGTTTGGGAGAAAAAACAAAATGACAAAACTTATTAAGAGGTATAAGAGGCAGGAAGATGTGGAAGGCCATGATCACCTACGTCCTGAAGGGACATGGCTCATGGTGGATCTGTAACAAGAAAGGAAACACCAACTGAGCAATTTGATTTTTTGCTTTTACCAAATTTGTTTTTTTTTTGGTTTTTTTTTCAGAATTTTGTAACTAATTTTCCCCATACACAAGTGAACAAAAGTTTCTGCGATTATTTGATGCAAAACAACAACAAAAACAGATTTTTTCAAAAGAAAAAATTCAAAGAACAAAATAATAGCATTTTAAAGCCTGTCCCCACCTGCAAGAAAAAAAATGTTACCTCTAGGTTTTATTTATCCATTTTGTGGAGTGAGTTGCTGGGGGGGGGGGGTATGTGTCATTAAATTTGATCTCACTTTGCATTATTCTTTATAAAATAGAAAAAAAAATTAAAAATTCTATTACTGAATCTCAGCTTATAATTTTTTTTCCCAATTTCTGATGAAGTTGTTTTCCTCAAACGCAAGATTTTTTCAACCTTTACTCATCTTTCAAAATAAAAAGTAAAATTTTAATTTGCCATATCAAATGACACCCTGATTCATTTCAACCATCTTTTTCTGTGTTCCTTTCTTTCTGGTGATATCACCTTTTATTGTGAATTACACCTGTTTGCTCTCCTATTATTATCTCAGACAAATGACTTGAAGTTGTTTTTTGTTTTTTTTTTCTCCAACTTTTTCTTTTTCAAAAGACTGTGTTTTCGTCATAGGAAGATGAGGACAAGGTATTTCTCTCCTGCCTTCAAAACGTAACTTGGGGTACTCAAACCTGAACCCATCCCTTCCCCACTACAGTCTGCTACCCACATGGCCTGTACCTCCATTAATTAACACTCCCTGAAAATATAACAGGTGTGCATGTGTCTCTGTGTGCAGGTATCTGGGCCAGACTGTTGGGACAGTGAGATGGAAAAAAACATAGCTAAAGAATCTGAAAAAGTTTATTTTGCAACTGAAGGATATAAATTGGATTGATTATATCACATCAATTGCTAAAACTCTACTGCTAGGAAAATTGGTTCACTTTCAGGAATTTATCTGCCATTTACCTGGATTAGTGCTTCACCTATGTACCTAGAGATTCTTGACAAAATCCCAAGAAGCATCTGCAATGTTATCAGTCCTGACCTGGCATCTTGGCCTCAGTCACATTCCCACCAATATAATGTGGCTTCATTGTGGCTTTCCTATAAATATTTTCATAATAATTCTTGTGATTATTCTATTTCTTTTTTACTACTTTGATTTTATGAATATAAGCACACAGTACTAGATTGGCAGTTAGGTCTCATCATTTTACAGTTGAAATAGCAAGATGTAATCATGAATTCTATTCTAATAGTTTCTTCTCTCAGATTTCTCAGCAGAGGAAATCTTTTCCAGTTTCTTGATTTTCTGTCAACTTCTGATTTTTTCTTTTTTTTTCTTTTCTTTTTTCTTTTCTTTTTTTTTCATTCATTATTTCCTGTTTTCTTTTTTTTCCTTTTTTTTTCCTTTTTTTTTTCCTTTTTTTTTCCTTTTTTCTTTTTCTTATAAATAGATGAACCATAAGTTCTGTACTAACAGTTTCTTCTCTCAGATTTCTCAGCAGAGGAAATCTTTTCCAGTTTCTTGTTTCCTGTCAACTTCTGATTTTTTTTCCTCTCTTTTTTTTTTCTTTTTCTTTTCATTTTTTATCGTCCTTTATATTGAATAATGGTTTTCCCAGCTTCTTTCTCTTTCAGTAGCCCCTTGCATCTTAGAGGCTTTATCACCTTGTATGGAGGAGGGTGAAATGATTAAAAATAAAGGGGAAATATTTTTTTACTTAAACTATTTTGGTTCAAGCCTATGAACACGAAACTTGGTTTTGATCTTGTTGTCTCTGATAGTCTTGCTTCATTTTTTATTTCTTATCTAGTTGAAAAAGGACACAGGTATATTTGAAAATTGTGATTTTTAACATCTTTCTCCTCATGCTCCCATTTGGTGAAAAGACCGACTAATATACAAGAAATATTATTAGTTTTCAGTATCTGGCTATATATAATGTAACTAGTGTATTATTAGTCTTATTATCAATATTATTATTTTTGTTATCTCTCGAGTTTCTTTTATCAGCCTATTATTTATTATATATATATGTATGTATACACACACTGATATATATATATATATATATATATATATATATATATATATATATATTGATAATATTAATGGTCAATATATATATATATACACACATATATATATATTTATATATATATATATATATATATATATATATATATATATATATATATATTGCCAGGAGGATAAATTCCAATGAAATAAATGATGCTGGAAGCAAAAATTGCACTGCAGCTCAAGAATACCCGTAACACTTATGCAAGCTGAAAGCTTAGGATTTAAAAAAAAAAATAAAAAAATATGCATCAATATTGTGATTATTCTTTCTTCGTTTAATGATAATGTTATTAAGGTTATCAGATGATATGAAAAGAATTTACATAAAATAAATAGACAACACTTGTCTATATTATTTAATGAAATTATATATATATATATATATATATATATATATAAAGTAAATCCTCTGTTTATAATAAACAGAAATAATATTTACCAACCTGAACGTCCAAGAAATTTAATGGAAAATGTGTGTCCTCTGACAGGAATCAAATCTGTATCCTACACGGAACTGTCATATAGCCTAACATGCTGTACCATTTGTGTAGGATACAGGTTCGAGTCTATGTAATTTCTCAGACATTCATGCCCGTAAATGTTAATACTGTTTATTATAAACAGAGCATTTACTTAAATGTTTGTATATATATATATATATATATATATATAACATATTAACAGCAAATGTTTTAAAATAATTATCGGACAGTCTATATCATAATATATAAACACCCCTGCTCAAAATCTTAAGACCAGATACAAAAGATTTAAAAAAAAATATAAAATACTATTACTTTAATCAAAATACATTTGTGAAACATTTACATTTAATTAGAAAATGTAGTTTATCAACAAACAAGTGAACATTTTAAGCTTTTAATTGATTAATTTAAACAAACATTGAAAAAAGGTTTTTTTGGTTGGTCATAAAGGTAAGACCATGTAAATAAAAATAGCAAATACAGAACAAATAAGTTGCAATGACAATTTAATTCTCAATATATCCACCATTTTTGTGAATTACTTCAAAAATTCACTTTGGCATACGCTATTATTAACTTCTGCATGAGGACTGCTTGGGATGCTCACCCAGGAGGCATGAACTGCAGCATGAAGAGCATCAACATTTTCAAATTGCGATCCATGTTTATAAACATCCTTTGCCATCCAACCCCAAACATTCTTGATTGGGTTTCAATCTGGAAAGCATTGTGGATTGCAGCATTGTCCTGCTGGAAAATCAAGTTTTCTCCACATAGATGAGGGCCTTCAGTAATTAGCAATGCTATTCTTAACATGTCAATGTAACTAGCGGCTGTTTGACAAATTTTACTTACTGTAACTCAAGAGTTCCATTATACAAAAATGTACCCCAGATCATAATTGATCCACCCTCACTGTGTCGTGTTGAGAAAATTTCTTTTGGGACATCTTTTGCATGCCAGTAATGCTGAAAACCATCTGGGCCATCAAGATCGAATTTTTTCTTGTCTGAAAACACTTTCTTCCATTTATCCACATCCCAAGTTTTATAATCAGAAGCAAATTGTAAATGGGAGGATTTTTGGTGAAGAAGAAGATGAGGCCTCTGCAGTCATTTCAAGTTCTTAAACCCTTTCTATTTTAATGCCATCAACTTGTTCGAGAACTGCATTCAGCATCTGTATTCGCTTTTATCTGATTTGATGTTAGGCTTGTATCTCTCTTAACTTCTCGCCTAAAGTGTCTGTCTAGATATGGTGAGATTTTATTGGGGTGACCGCTTGATTTTTTTTAGAAGCATACACATGCAGATTTTTAATGAAGTTAGCAATGACAGTTCTGCCATGTCCAATTTCATTTGCAATGGCTCGTTGCAAAAGACCATGTCTTTGAAGTTCAACAATACTGACCTGTTCGGACTTTGTTCAAATTTTACCCTTAGCCATTTTAAAATCTAAATTTAATACTGAAAATGAGCTATGTAGATGTCTACATGCCTGAAGCTATGAGCACACTGACTAGTTCTAAAATTTTTGTCCAGTAATTTTTTTTTTTTTCACACATGGTCTTATCTTTATGACCAACCAAAAAAATCCTTTTTTCAATGTTTGTTTAAATTGATAATTAAAAGCTTAAAATTATCTGTTGAAAAACTCAATTCTCTAATTAAATGTAAAAGTTTTGCAAATATATTTTGATTACAGTAACATTATTTTATATATTTTTTAACCCTTTTGTATCTGGTCTTAAGATTTTGATCAGGGGATGTGTGTATATATATATATATATATATATATATATATATATATATATTAAATCAACAAAACTTCATTTAACTTGTCTGATTGGCTGACTTTTTGTGTGAAAATGCTCATCAGATTTTCAATAATTCTATTATATATATAAAAATTAATGATTATGGATATTATTTATTTATTTATTTATATATATATATATATATATATATATATATATATATATACACACACACACACAATGTATGCAAGGTTTAGAGGAATTACTGTACTGAATATTTTTTTTAAGCATTTCATCTCAACCAAAGAGGAGTACCACTAGCATGCAAGGGGTTACAGAGAGTGAGAGTAAAGAGGGGTGTTTGCGGAAAGGATAGAGAGAAGGACAGGGATCAAGATGAAGGCATCAGATGTTGATGACATTACATTTAAATTATTGAAGATTATAGTTATCAGGAAAGCAAGAAAGAGGAAGGAAGTTCCTCTGTCAGGAAGTGCAAGAGAAGCTGTGGGTGTAGAAGAGGCGGTTACATTTAACTGTTTCAACAGTGAAAGGGTGGGACTGATATGTCACCCTATTTAATTAATGTGAAATGAAATCAAATTATTTAAATACTTTTTACTTTTCTAAGGTTCATTCAACTGTATGCATCAACACTTCATAATAGCAGTTGCCAAAAATTAAAAACTAAAAATTGAACAAAAACACTTACATTTTGTTTTTGACAATCCAAAAAGTACCTTTTAATAAAGTTATTGGTAGCTCTGCAAACGTTGCTTTTAGAAGTTTCTCTCAAAGACTTTATATGGTTTCATTCTGGTTGAAGAGAGTGAAAAGAAACAAAAAAGATGAAAAGGATAGCAATTTGCCATTGAAGATTGGAATTTGTTTATCAAATTCAATGAAAATGGAATTCTGAGAAAACCTTGAAAATTTACAAAAGAGCTTTTTTCTTCTTTTTAAAAATGATTTTCTATAATTTTGCTCTCATAAGTTGTTTTGAATTTTTTTCTTTCCTTAATTCTAACTTCTTTCTCAATTTCTTTCTCTCTATTTTTTTAATTGTTTTTCATATTTTTACCAATACTCATTACCTCCCCTGAACACAACACCCACTTCCAATCACAACTTTTAAGTGATAAATCTGACATTAAAACTAAAAAAAATAATTCTGATTATCTAATCAGGAAAATGTGAAGTTCACAAAGTGATTTTTAAATTTAATTTAATTTTTTTATAGACTAAAACAGAATGGAACATAATTTCTGCCAATTTGTGAATGGACTTTTTTGTCTTCACATCAAAGCAAAAAGTCTATTCCAAATTGCATCAGATATGAAATGTCTTTCAGCATTGTTGATCTGGTAATCTAAAGATTAAAAACATCTTAAAAAAATAAGTAATTATATATATGCTATTCATATACCAAATACCTTATATCCTTTAAGGAATGCAGGACTTGTTAAAAAAAAAAGATATGAAACTTTTTTAATTTGGAATTTTTAAAATTAGCTTTGTTGTGTAGGAGTTTGAAATGTGTATGTCTCCATTTCAAGTTTGCATTGCATCAGGACTGGTTGTGAATTCATGTTTCTTCAGACCTTTTTGGTTAACTCTGCAGTTACAATATTTCGATATAAAGAGTTTTGGTCACCATAGAGATCCTTCCCTGTCCCCCCCATTAGAATGTCTGATAGTCAACTTCCTGAGTGCAACTCTCTGCGTCTGCTCGGTCTCTCGTTAACTGCTGACCTGAGATGGAACAAATACTCTGAGTTAATTGCTTCGTCCACTGCGAGGAAAGTTGGCTCTCTCTGTCGCGCCAGGAAATTTTTCTCCCCGGAATCGATACTTCAAATATACAAATCATCCATTCGCCCTTGCATGGAGTATTGCTGCCATATATGGCCTTCTGTTTACCTCAGAGTTCTTGACAAGATCCAGAGGTGGATATGTGATATAATTGGCCCTGATCTGGCATCTCATCTACAGTCACTCTCTCACAGACACGCCTTCGCCTCTCTCTGTCTTTTTTACAAATACTTTCATGGCAATTGCTCCGAGGTGATGCTTTCACTGGTTCCCAGACTTCATGAATTCAAGCACCCTACGACGCTGGCATTCCGCTCTCACCCTTTCACTGTAGAAAGTTTTAAATGTAGCCGTCTCTTCTACTCCAATAGCTTCATACCTCGCACCTCTCACCTGTGGAACACCCTTCCCTATTACTGTTTCCCTGAGAGCTATAATCTACAACTATTCAAATATAATGTCAATCGACTTCTCCAGTTACCTTGCTCTATCCACTATCCCTCTCCTCATCCTTTCTTCTATCACTCCTATCTGCTCTCACACCAAATCTTCTGCAACCCCCTGCATCCTAGTGGCTTCACACCTTGCTTGGGGCGTAATGCTTAAAAAAAAAAAAAATTTCAATTTAAAGAGTCTTCATATTTCTTGGTGATATTGGAAGGCCAAAATGAAAGATTTTAAAAACAACTTTCTTTTACTTATTCTAATATATCCACACTGTCTCCACAATCACTCAATTTGTCAGAGAGTGAGGGAACATTTAGGTATCCGTTAGACTTGGGGGAACACTGGAGTTGTGGCAATGAAGGAGAAAAATAAGTCTTTGTTATCTTCTTTTTTTTTTTTTCAATGATGTTCATACTGTACAAAGCCAAAGAGCCACTCGAGGTAGAGAGTTAAAGTAATAGGCACAGTTTGTGCAGATATGTGAGAAAGATAATGGTTAATCCTAGACTTGAACAGGTTAAGATTGTCATAATCAAGGAAGCATCCTCTTGGGAGTTGGTTTATGGGAAGAATCTGCTTGCATGAAACTTACATCTCATCAAAGTAATACGAAGGGAATGAGGGTGACAAGTTATAGCTATAAAGGTTACGACTGGTGGAACTAAGCAATAAAAGAACTCTTGGCTCTTTGTGGGTGAAGAAAATAGTTATGAGTTGTGGATACAGATATTTAACCCCTTTTTAACTTACGATCCTGCCCCAACACACACACACACCATTTTCTTACGTTGGACTTGTGAGACTGATTTATGGCCTTTGGAATTATGACCCCAGAGTTCAGGTTTTGGGATTTGAATCTCCCGGTTGCTATTTTCTCGCAGAAGTTAGGGCAACAAGGGATAGTGTCAGGAAGTCACACTGTGCCTGGTTCAGCATAGGTCAAAATCCATAGATCCTCTCTGATGTAATGGAATAATCTGTCATCTCTATGAGTGACTACACTATAAGTAGTAACTACCTATAAGTATCTAAGTCAACAGACTATGGGAGACTTTCTGGGATCTGTTGAGTATGACTCAGACTTATGCGAGAACTACCGACCTTCCAATAGCAGCACTCACTACTGGATTGACTTGCAATGATCTTATTTATCCACCATGTATGTCAAGTATATATTCCTATTAGCACGCAATATAACACTCTCACAACCCTTTGTAGCTCACCTTTTATTCAGATTTTTGATCACGCATACAAATTAGCGATAGTTTTAAAAGAACTAGAACCATGCATTGGTTTAACCTAAATTGCCAATGGCGGCTCCAACCAGAGCTTAGCCACGGGTAGCTTACAATACCTTGGTTCTATTTCACCATAGACAGGAAGTTGTGGAGAGCACTGATCACCCACTTTCTGATGGGATATAGTGCATGAAAGAAGAGAAAACTTTGAGCTTTGAAATTTCTTTGATATTTTTTTTTTAACCATAGTACACTAACCATGGGTATATAGTACCCAGTGCAAATTTTACTGTTTTTAATTACAATTTTCAGTACCTGATTTTCTTACCTAAATAATGTTTTTCAATTCCTATTAATGTTAACTCAAAGTACAAAGTTTGAAATGCCTGCATGTAAAATATTTCAAATAAAGATTTATATATAATATTTTTTTTGATATTTTCAAAATCGACTATGATATACCGATGGTTAGTAGTGGGGTAACTTTAATTGATGGTTAGTGTTCTTGAGTTAAGCAATATTGATATGAAATACTTTTTTTTATAAAATATTATAGGATAAATTAATATAAATACTAGATGCAAATTGTCAAAGTTCAGATTGACAAAGAATTCATGTCACACATGTAATTTTATTTGATTTAAGGTTAATATTTTGATTTTAGCAATAATATTTTTTTTTCTTTTCTTTTTATAAAGTGTGGTATTAAATTTTCCGAATGTTACTTTCCTTTTTCTCTGTTTGTATGTATAATTTGGTATATATTTATATTAAGAGATATTTTTCTTAAGTATGAATTTGTTTATAATATATTTAATCTTGCATGAAGCAGTGCTTTCATCATTTGTTTTTTTTCCAAATTTTCCTAAATTAATAATATGTAGGATTTTTGTTATATGACTATAATAAATGATGTAAAGGAAAAGTGGAAAGGTTTTTTATTGACAACACATTTTACCTTTGCTGGGCAGACATTTTCAGGTCTGAGTGAAAAACAAATTTGTGATTTTTTTTTTATTAATATTAAAACCATTACCAGAACATGTAATAAATGATGTGTAAGGTATTTGGATGGTATAAAAATTGCTGAAAATAATTATACTCTTAATAAATAGGGCCAGTACATTATGGCAATGTTTGTAATTGATGCTATTAAAGTTTTTCTTTTTATAACAAGGACTTTCATTGCTTTTAAAGCCTTTTTGTTCCAAATATGTACTACATTTGTGTTCTCAAGGAGTATATTGTGTATCGAGGTTAGTACATATATTAGAGAACCCAAGATCCGTTTTCACAAGAAAGGTGAACGCCTTGTGCAAAAGCCCCAAATAACTCCCAACATGACACTACTGAGTGGAACCTGTGACTGGAGGGTGTTAGTTGATCGTAGAACATCTCTGTAATTTCTGGTACACATCATTCAGATACATGCCCTGACATTGTAGCATGGTATAATTCAAAGAAGTGTGTCCTCCTAGTAGAATTAATGGTTCCATGGGAAGAGAACACGGTGGAGGCACACAAGCAAAAGAAAAACCACTACGAATCACTGTGATCTGACTGCATGAAAAAGGGGCGGATATGTTATGTGCGACCTATTGAGGTCTGGCACATGGATTCCTTGGATCATCAATCATTTCCTTCCTTTTGAAGGTGATCATCACTGGCCAGAGTCTGAAGCATGTTTCACATCGTCTCCAGATTACAGCTTAACAGGTATCAAAGTTGGATCTGGTCAAGATCCCAAATAAACAAATTTAATTAAAACTATGCTCACAACGCAATCCTACTTCTGACATGAAACACATCTGTTTTCCATTCTACATCTTTCATAACGGTTGCTACAAGTGTGTTGTGTATTGGTTAACAATCAAAAGTAAACACTTTTAACACAACATTGAAAGTATGACTTACAGATGCCAAAAAATATCGCAAGAGATTGACACGTCTACACAAAAAACAGTACCTTCTCTGGTGGCAAAAGCTGCTGGTGACATCATGGGTGGCAGTACTGCCTTAGCCACCAAAACTATATTATTTACCCAGGTTGGCAGTTGATGAGGGTAGGGTATCATGTGTGATTTCACATATTATATGTAGTAAAAAATATATAAACAAGTTAGAAAAAAAAAAATACAAAGTCCATCTGTTTCATTTTTTGTTGTATTTTTCCTATTTTATGTATTGGTGTCAAAAGTGTAGATAAACTCTCCAAAGTTCATGTGATGTTATTGTTTGTTCAAGTAATTTCAACCATCTCAGTCATTTTCAAGAACCAATGTCTGTATAGTAAGCAGAATTCTTTAGTCCGCATTCTCATATTCTTTGGAAAGGTGAAAGTTTGAAATAGTCTATGGTGACATCATCTGTAATAGTTACTGGGAGCAAGACTGCATAAAAAATGCAATTTCTTTTGTGCACGCACACACACACACACACACACATATATATATATTTTTACATACATACATACATACATACATACATACACACACACACACACACACATATATATATATATATATGAGAGAGAACAGAACAACTTAAAACTTCCCAAAATAATCAGAGACTTCAAACCTGGTTATATGTATGAACTATTAGGTTGGTGCAAAAATAATGACGTAATAATGTCGTTTTTTGACGTATTTTTTAACGTCAAAAAACGACATTATTACGTCATTATTTTTGCACCAACCTAATATAAAAATGCACAAGCCTATCTTCCTTCTTTGTGTCATCCCAAATCCCCACTCTGGTTTACCAACTAACCAAAATCATCAACCAACTCATTACACCATACACACCTAGTAAATAGCATATTAAATCAACTCATGAAATAATCGAAATCTTAAAAAAACCTAATAATGAAACCATAGCCTCAGTTGATGATGAAAATTTATTTACTAATATTCCAGTTAAAGAAATGATTGATATAATTATAAAAAATATTTACAACAATCCATCTCTCCTCCCACTAAAAATCAAACCTAACATATTACGAAAACTACTTTTGACTTTTACCACTGACGTTCCTTTCTATGACCACCAAAATAACATCTACATACAACGTGATGGCATTTCCATGGATTCAGTTCTTGGTCCAACTTCTACATGACTAATTATTGAAAATAAGATATTTAAACATCCGCTAACCCTCCCCGTCATCTACCTAAGATATGTAGATGATATTCTTATCTTAGTTAAAGACCTAAGATGAAATACACAAACTACGAGAAAATTTTCAAAATACCCCCCTGTTCTTAACTTCACATGTAAACTTAACAATAAAATTCCTTTTCTTGATCTATTGATAGATACTAATAATAATATATTTACTAACTTCCCATATAAAAGAAGAATTAGTATAAACACATGCACACTAAACTATAAACGTGAATGTTCTGACTATTACAAAATGATTATAAAAAATTTAATAAAATGCAAAAGTTAACCCTTCTACAAAAAAATTTTCTACACTGAATTAAAAAACATTAAAGAAACTCTCATTAATAATGACTTTTCCTAATTACATTGTTGATGAATAAATTAAACGAGCTATTAGAAATATTAACATAATTATATATATTTTGCATCGGAGAAACTTGGGTTAATTCAACTACAAAAGTGAATGTCCTCAAAGATTAAAAAAAAATAGCTGTTATAAAAAACCTGATTTTCTGAGCCAAAATAATCTCTTCTTCAGACATACTATTCTATATGAAACAAAGCAACATTAATCTAACTCTAATCAACAATAACTTCCTAAATCCTATCGTCTACAAATAAATTAGCCTTAACGAAATTTAGGAAAAAACATAACCTGATGCAAACAAAAATAAACTATTTCAAACTTCCAGCTTTCTAAAGAATACCAGGATATGTGGACAAAGAATCGGTGCCAACCAACAGACACCATATATTGTCAGTTCTTTTTAGACAAAATTCTGTGAATGAATACTTGCTTCCTAAATAAATAAATAAATAAATATATATATATATATATATATATATATATATATATATATATATATATATATAATTAGTCTTTAAAAAATATTCCCTCACTACATAAGAGTTCTCATGTTTCAAAAACGAGAGCCAAAAACCTCAATATAATTATTAAAATTAAATTGTGTTAAAGTATCAAGCCCTGTTTCATCCTCAAGCAAAAATTTAGGAATCTAACTAATTTAGGGTTCCTAAATTTTCACTTGAGGATGAAACAGGACTTTAATTTTAATAATTATATTGAGGTTTTCGGCTCTCATTTTTGAAACATGAGAACTCTTATGTAGCGAAGGAATCTTTTTTTTTTTTCTTAAATAATTTTAATTTACGCTCTACTTCTGTATGGAGCATTGTTTTTTAAAAATAAAAACAAAACTACTAAAGAACTCTGGATTATTTACCAAACGTGTTCTTTTCTATTTTTCTACATATCTGCACGGATATAAGTTGCATGGATATGAGTTTGTGACCCTGGGTTTCACGCTTTCGAGCTCATCAGACAAACTAATTTTTTTAAAACTGGATCTCTTTATGCTTCTTTGACTATGTTTGATGGCATAAGGGGTAATCTGCTTCTGTGTTTGTTTGGGATGGCACTATCATACGCATAGACACATACATACAGGTGTATGCATTTTAGTTCACACCAATACGTCCATATAACAATTCAAGGCTAGGCGCAGAAACATATCCATGTATTCAGGCACACATACATACACAGTTGTAATTCTATTTCGATGTTGGGACCTTAGCTATTTATGTGTGGCAATGTTCGTTTCAACAACACAGTCAAACAAGCATAAATAGATCCAATTTGTCTAATGATCGCAAAGGCATGAAACCCAGGATCACAAACTCATATCCATAGAACTTATGTTAGATCTATCACTGATATTAAGCACTTTCCACTAAGTACTGTGCATATAAAATAAACATATATATATATATATAATGGACTATTCCGTCGGTTTCGACGTATGAGGATCTGACAGCTTATTGATTCAGTTATGAAAGTTTGTGCAATAATCTTAAGTGGCATTTAAGACCTGCTAGTGATTTACAAAGGAGACCACATATGGAGCAAGTGTGAGTATTGTGAAATGAGATCACTGTTAGATTGGCTGACCTTTTAGATCTTGCTCTCGCTTCTTGAAGCTGATTCAGACAAGCAGATTGAAAATTGCTGATTCCACTAAAACACGTGTATGTATATATATATATATATATATATACATGTCATCCACAGAGAGACTGTTTCACTGTATTACGGCTCTTCAGTGTGACTTGACGTCTGATTGCTGCAAGCCAAGATTGAAACCCAACTGATTTGGTATCAGTTAGTGATTCTACCCCTAGACTATCATTGCATGGCAGAGAGGAAGAGAAATTTTAAGGATCAATATAAAATTTGTCACTTAACAGATGTTATATTCAGCATCTCTACTCCAGAGTTTCATAGATGAACCTTTGTTTAATTTTTCTGTCCACTCATCAGGAGGCATCAGTAAACGTATCCCAATTTTCTCAATTCCATTATTTTTATATTAAGTTAAAAAAATAATTTATGTGCTTTTTTAATTTAGTTGATTTTTCTTTGTATGTGACGGTACATGTGCATATGTGTATGATGTTGTGATTATTCCTTCTTTTCATAATTTACTTTTCTCTTTATACTCTCTAGTTATTCCTTTTCTTTTTTTATCTTTTGGCTCTGAGTGTCAAAAGACAATGTAACAATTTTATATCCGGTATCAGATGACTTATATTTAACCTAAGTTTCCAGAATATTCTGGGGTTTTCTAAAGGTTTTCAAAATATAGGTGTATTCTATTTTTCTTTTTTATTTATTTCTTGTTTAAATAATTAAAAAAAAAAATGAATGCTTAAATAGCAAAGGAAATATTTGTTTTTATATATATATATATATATACACACACACACACACACACACACACACACACACACACACAAAGAGGGTGCTTTTTTATTTAAGTAAGATATGGAGTAATTTATAAATGTTTAATAGGCAACCTCTATAGTGATGACGTCAGTCTGCAAAAAAATGCTTATCTTCTCACAGGAATATTGGTGAATAGGTTTACAGCATCTACCATTGATTTTGATAACTTAAAGAATTGTTTGAAATTTATAAAATAATTGCCAGTAAACATAGTAAAATTATTTAATTTAATGGTTTTGAAGAAGGATAACTTCACATCTATAAAATGTACCAATATAATTAAAATTTAGTCTATTTATGAACAAAGTATGTTCAGTGTTAAGGACAAACCATGAATAGATATAAATTGGGTGCACAGTGTTCTGATAATTTCTGTGCCCATATTGTTTATATTGTGTGTGTGTAATTATATATATATATATGTATGTATGTATGTATGTATGTATATATAAAAGAAAGATTATTACCTGTAGAACAACATTTCTGCCTAGAAAAGCACAATTTTAAAACCCATGCCAAATTCACTATAATTGAGAGAATAAAAAAGTCCAGAGCAGATAACATTAGAAAGATTTTAGAGTTCCATAAAAATAAGTTTAAAAACGCACTAAGCGAGAGACCAAAAAAATTCTTGTAACACCAAAAATGAACCAAATGCAAGGATTATAGTAGCATTCACCAACTTAAACAAGGAGACTCTCCAGAAGAGTTGCAGGAGATTCCAAAGTCTTCTGGAGGCTGTGGTTGAAGCCAATGGTGATTTTAATGAATAAATTTATTATTTAATTTTTCAAGATATTTTTGCGTAATTTTGGTAAAATGAGATGGCAATGTCGTTTTCATTTTTGCGTCATTTAGGCAACAATTTATCCATTATCCCCCTATATATATATATATATATATATATATATATATATATATATAGACAAAAAGAAAACTTAGCTAACATATTTTGCCCTCTTTCGATACACGCTTAGGTGATCATGTATCTTTCGATACCTGACTGATGAGGCAGATTTTTTCCACAGTAAGTTGTAATTTCTTTCTGCAGTAGACCAGTTGCCATCCAAGCCTATAGAACCTGGTCCATCCTGCTATTTACCCATAACTGGAGTGAGAAGATGAGGATTCATACCTTTCCCAAAGGTATTAGCATGTAATTGAATGTATTGGGATTCAAACTTGGCTCTCCGATTCCGCAATCCAAGCCGCTATCCCTTACTCCTCCATAAATATCTCTTTAGTGATGTTTCAGTCTAAGAAGGCATTTCTTCAAACTAATAATGGTTTTACATAGTGGATGGGTAGAAATAGCAATAGAGCAGTGGGAGGTTTACAGTGTTTTGTCCATGAGAAAGGATTTGTAGGGTGGAAAATAATTCATCACCCACAAGGACGCGGAGACGCTTTTGAACTCTATCAAGACTGGAAAGTGAAGACTGGGCAACTCCTGTCCATATATGACAGCAATACTCGATTTTTGGCCTGATTTGGCTCTTGTAAAAGTAGACAAGAGCAGGAGGAGGAGTTGGGTATTTACTAGAGCATTACAGAGAACCAACCATTTTTCCAGCATCTTTAGCATTAAATTATATGTACTAGTTTCACTTGAGGTTTGAGTCCCAGTAAGCACTCAAGGCACAATTGGCTTCCTTAAGAGAACATCAATCCATTGTGATTGGTGAAAGCTCTGATCAAATATAGAAATTTGTAGTGGAGTCACTTTGCTTCAATTATCGGCATTGAAAATGAAATCTTTGAACCAGGTTTTAATTCTGCTTCTGTTCATTTCAAATCCCGCTCTTTGAAAAAGGTTTGAAACCACTTTTCCCTGCACTATGTCCCGTCAGTAGTTAACTTGCCTAGTATATCGATCAGGGATTTTCAAACTGGTTTCTGAAAGCAATATCGAGCCTGGTCAATACCTAGATGTAGGATCACTTGGGAATATCAGGTGCTTTAAATTTGATGTTTGGAGAGTGAGAAATCGGGAAGCTGAGTTCCAATTCCGGTCGGGTTTTTTAGATTCACTTAAACGTAAAACCTCTTCTCCCCCCAGCTATGAGCTAAATACTAGGACTTGTATCATAAAAACATTATTACCTCCAAAAAGATTCTTACAATCCAAAAATATTTGCTGGCTTTACGTAATTGCAAAAGGTTAGTAATCTGTAAAAAAGAACAATGCACGAGTTAAAAAACTAGTGTCTCATCTTTATTGTAATTAATTAGTCATTGTGTGTTTTTTAATTATTAACTAAATTTTTCATTGATTTTTTTCCAACATACAAATAAGCATGTAGCGTTGAAGAGAAATAAATTTCCTTCATTTTGATACCAGTTTCATTATTCTGTCTGGTCTAAAAGTTGTTTTATAGTCTTGAATATCTTACTTATCAATTAAATCTGATTATTGTCTTTATTTCCATGTTCTAACAAAACTATCTTTAAGAAAACAGCAACAGTATACATGCACTCAAACACCCACGAATAATGTGTGTGTATGTGTGGTGAATGTTGGATTTCTCTTAAATATAAAAGAAGCTATCACATATTCATCACACTTTTTACGTCAATATTCAATTCATTTTTTTTTCTGTCATTTATACCAGTTAAGAATTTTCTATTTAACTGGGGATAAGTTTGTTTTTGTCTTTTTATATTTTTACAGTTTTTAAAAAAAAAATAAATAAAAATTGTCACTCATTTCAATTATCTTCATTTGTAGACTTGGAAAACTTTTTTTTTTTTTTTACACTCAAGCGTCTCATTGAAGCTCAAACAATTCAATTTCTCACAATTGATGATTACTAACAATTCAAAGGCCCTTGATTATAACACAACTCCTACTTTCTCTCAGTTCTTCCTCCTACTCCCACAATGTTTCCATTTTTCTTTTTTCTTTCTTCTTTCTTTTTTCTTTCTTCTTTCTTTTTTCTTTCATATTTCTTTATTTTGTTCTTTTCTTGTCTTTCAAAAACAACTTTAAATATCTGTAGCCTTGATAGCAGAGTCTGTATTCTCAGCTGGAGACAGCCTATTAAAAGCTCAAAAATCAACGAATATTGGGGAAATTCTCAAAAGCCCTCCCCATATCTTAGTAGAGGCGTGTTAAAAGGGAAGAGAACCTGTCTGTGTTGTCAGCAACATCTTTTAGGTTAGATTCAAGGAAGGAGGAGTTTGCTTTAAAAATTCTTAGAAACCGCAGGACTCAAAAAACTGAATGCCAAAACAATTCTCTACAAGTGGGACTGTTATCAAGAATTACAACTGAATGTTCCTGGAAGGTTTTATTTTCCCTTGCACAAAATTGGAGTTAACCTTGAAGGAATATTTACCACTAGAGAGAATATATATATATATTTATATATATATATATATATATATATATATATATATATATAGGATTTAAAAATGCTGGAGAAATTCCTTCTGTGCATTCGTTTTCCAAAACTGAAAAAGTTAAAAAAGGTATTTACCATTTTGTTAATCTTTTACTTTTTGGCTTATGGAAAAAAATATCCCTTTTCTAACTTAATTGTTAAAAAGATATTGTCATATTGAGTATCCAGGTTTTTAACTTAAAGTTTAAAAATTTAATAAAAATTATTCAGTGTTTATATGAGTTGTTCAAAATAGTAAAAAGAAATTTTCATCATCAAAAGCTGTATGGATATCTTTTTAAAGATAATTTTAAAGATAATTACAGCAATTAGGAGAGATGTTGATTAATGCAGACTATAACATTTAGATAATTTAATGACAATCTCAAAAAGATTCTATGTAACATGTTTCATCCCTTAAATGGACTTCATTAATAAGAACATTACAGAATGAAATGCATTATATAGAATCTTTTCCACTTTGTCATTCAATTACCCTTCAACATTCTTATAATTTAGAAAATTATATATCAAATTCTTTCACTATAATTTTTATTATGGTTTATATATTTAAGATTTAATTTTTATTCTGAAAATTTCTGAATAAATTTTATTTGAATAACAACAGGTACTCTTAACAAAGAATCGATGTATTTTTTGCAACACTTTACATTTATTTCATTTTTTATATATATATATATATATATATATATATATATATATATATATAATTAATACAAATATAAAGTTTGTCACTTAGCTGATTAGTGTTAACTTCAGCATCCAGAGTTTCATAAACGGACCCTCCAGAATTTACTCTGTCCACTCGTCAGGGGGTGTCAGCAATTAACTTTTTATATTTCTCATTTTTTTGTTTTATATCTGTGCTTTTTATTAGTATGTAAGACTGATAGTGTGTGTGTGTGCACGTGCAAAAGAGACAATAATTTTTTTTTTATTAATAAAGAGTGAGTGAAAGCTCATTGACCACAACTACCAAATGCATTTTTCATTATGAAAATGTTCAAAATATAACTTCAGCCAATAACTATGCATGGTACAAAAAAATTTCTAAAGCATTGGTTTTTTTTATTTACTGAGGTGGAGAATTCTGCTTGTGTTTGTGGATACTGGGTACAAACCCCCCAAAAACTGAATAGTGCTGCATAGGCAAACCAAATATACTACAGTCTAGAGGAGCTATCTTTTAGAAATAGTACATTTGGTAAGATACAGTAACCAAAAAGTCTACTTAGAAGTTGTTTTTTTTTTTGTTTTTTTCATGGTCACCTTTAATGTAGCACCTTGGGTAGGTATTATATACACAGACAGACACACACACACACACACACACACATATATATATATATATATATATATATATATATGTATATATATATATATATATATATATAGTTTTAACATATGGTATATTTATGGGTTAAAGTGCTGAAGACCAGGTATAGTGTATATAGATATAAAAAAAAGACATGGCCTGAAGATTGAATGTAAGCATGAAACAGACTGCCACCACTGGGTGTTGACCTCAGTGTCCACTTTCCATGATGAGTGGACAAAGTGATTGCTGTAGGGGCCATCTAAGAAACTTAAGATCATCCTCGATGATAATTTACAAAGGCAAATTTATTGGAACTGTGATGAAATCTGTATTTCATTGTGATGAGGATTTAAAAAAAAAAACAGGCACAAATGTTATAACTATGGAATTTTTTGTAAAACAACTATTTCAAGTGCAAATAAGTTTGTCTCTGTAATTTACCCCTGAGGTTGCTGGCTTTACATAACTTGCAAAAGGTTGGTAATCTGTAAAAAAGAACAATGCATGAGTTAAAAAACTAGTATCTCATCTTTATTGTAATTAATTAGTCATTGTGTGATTTTTAATTATTAACTAAATTTTTCATTGATTTTTTTTCCAACATACAAATAAGTACGTAGCATTGAAGAGGAGGAGATTGAAAAGTACTTGAGTAGGGAAAAAAATATGCCACCTTCCTTGATGAATTTCATCTTAATATCAAGAAACTGATTAGAGAACTAGAAAGTATTATTAGAAAAATAGACATTATATGTCTATATTATTGAATGAAACATGCACACACACACACATACACAGGTGTTTGTGTGTGTGTATCAAAAAGTTCATGCATCACAAATTAAAGAAAAGTGAACAAAAACAATTTCTGGAATGAGAATCTATCATTATTTACATTCAGAATATGGTGCTCATCATTTTTGCTGTCACAATGTTTTGGACATTGTTGCTGCATTTTGATCTATCAATTTACAGAATTTCAATCTGGACTTTTTATTTAGTTAACAAGAATAGATTGTTCTCATTCTACTATCCATGTTCAAGGTAACTCTCCTTGTTCTTATTTGATACTGGTAAATTATAGCTTGACTTATTACCACTGAATCTGAGTCTGCACTACTCAGCCCAGAGATTGAACTCACAATTGCGTTGTCACCAAATTCATGAACCAACACTTTAATCCGCTAGACTGTTTTCATAGAAGAAAAAGAATTGAGATATTATAATCAGAAGGAAAGACATTTGACTTCGGCCCAGAGTGTGTGTCCTGTTTTTGAGAATACTGTCCTCTATCTTGCAACACCTGAACCAGGTTTGGGTAGATGATAAAAAACTTCTCCAACTTACCTCAGATATTCTATAGAAATGACAAACTTTATAACACCTGTTTGTGTCTTTTTATGTTGTGTCATTGTCAATAGTTAACAAGTCATGAATCAATGTCCAATGGAGACAGTCTGCCCAAGTTTGCCTTTTCAGTCCACAATATTTTCCTTTCTAAAAATTTAGACACACCTCATTGAACTACGATAGTGAGAATCTCTCTGCTTATCTACTCAATAAAAAGGAAACAACATTTTTTTTATTCCTTTACCTTAAATAATCTAAACACATGAGTAGAGGAAAATTATTTTTTTCCTGATGCTGTAAGAAATATCCTTATACACAAAGAGTGATCAGATTGGGAACAATTTGAGGTGGCTGATCGGACAGGGAACAATGTGGGAGGTGGCCGATCGGACAGGGAACAATGTGGGAGGTGGCCGATTGGACAGGGAACAATGTGGGAATCACTGTTTTTTTTGGGGGGGGGATAGATTGTGAAGAATTTATTTTTCAAACTTGTTTTTAAATGTTTAAAAAAATAATTCCAAAAACTTCAAAACTTGAGGAAGACTTTCAGATGGATGCCATGCATGGCACCAAACCCATTCAGAATATCTAAACTGTCAGCGCTCTATACAATCACTTTCTCAGATCAAAGATTAATCTGTGGTAACAAATAAAGTAGATAGCATATGTAACTCAAAGAGAAAATATGAAGATTTTGATATCTCACACTACTTCAAACAAAAGCCTTGGAAACCCCCATCAATGCTGGAAAGAGTGATAACTGTAGAATTGAGAAAACTATTTTTATGGAAAACTTTTAATTGAAAAATTTTATAAATTTCAACCAACAGTGGCATTGACAAGGAATGTGACATGTTTCCTTATAAGGAATTGGCTAATATTATCATTACTGTTGTTTTTATTATATATATATATATATATGTGTGTTTGTGTCTTTTTTAATCATATCTAATCCACTGAGAAATGTACTTGTACCACAGAAAAAATAGTGAAAGTAATTTTTGTTTCCATTTGACAGTGTATTACTGCCCTTTCTCTTTGCTTTATTTATTGTTGACCCCCCCACTTCTTTTCCCAGTCTTTAACCCTGCATTAGTCACCTCATATTTCAAGAAATGTCTAGTCCCCTGTGGTGTTTATACACCCCCACCCAATAGAAAAATGCTTATAGTGTTACAATTATGTAAACTATTGTTGTACTGGTGAAAAAAAGAAAAAACAACAGGCAATCTCTGTTAAAATAGACATTAAATCAAAACTTGAACTGAAGATAGAATTATTCATTGAAATGAAAATTGTAATAAATTTGTTGTCTAAACATATCTTGTATATTGGAGGTGAACCACACCAATACAATAATCAAGAAAAGTTTTCTTCAGTGAAAATAACCACAAAATATATTTGCATGAATAGAAAGGTATTAGATAAATTCATAATTCAGTCAGTTATATGCCATGAGTAATACACACTAAGGTGATCATGTATCTTTTGATACATCACTAACGAGGAAGATTTTTCCTACAGTAGGTTGCCATTTCTCTTTGTGGTAGACCAGTTGCCATCCAAGGCTATAGAACCTGATCTATCCTGCTATTTACCCATAAATAACTGGGGTTAGAAGAAGAGGCTTCATACCCTTTCCCAAGGGTATTAGCACGTATGTGAATGTAATGAATTCGATTGGAATTCGAACTCGACTCTCTGATTCCTCAATCCGAGCTGCTATCTATTACTCCACCATGCCTCCAAACTCATAATTACACAACTGAAAGAAAATATATATATATAATGGACTCTCCCATCAGTATGAGGATCTGACCGCTTAATTGATTCAGTTATGAAATTTTGTGTGATGATCTTAAGACCCGCTAGTGATTTACAAAGAAGGCCACATATGGAACAAGAGTGAGGATTGTGGGATGAGATCACTGTTAGATTAGCTGACCTTTTAGATCTTGCTCTCACTTCTTGAAGACGATTCAGACAAGGAGATTGAAAACTGCTGGGTCCACTAAAATATATTAATCTCCATTCTACCCGCTCCAAGACAAAGCGCTCAAGGGTGGTATATTGAAGCCGACAAGTTGCTCTTCAGCTTGTCTTTGTATCTTAGCCATGGGCGTCCTACATTCCTGTAGCCATAATCTAACTGGCTGTATATTAGAATATATATAATATCCTAACCGAGATATAGATATATATATATATATATATATATATATATAAGTAAATCATAAACATTTACATTCCTTAGTCATGTATGATAACAGGACACCCAGAAAATGAATATCTGCCTCCCACCATAACTGAGCTGCAACTGCAACTGCACCACACCACATGCAAAACTTCCTCACTCAATCAGGAGTATATATATATTAATATATAATATATATATATATATATATATATATATCTAGAATTTTCCTTCGGAGTGAGTTATTTTCTTTTTCTATGAGTGTAGCATTTTTAAAATCAAAATTATGGTTGAATTTATTTCTATGTATGACTAGTGCATTAGCTAATTTGTTTTTTGTGAGGTCTCTTTTGTGCTCATAAATGTGTTTTTTCAAACTTCTACATTTTTCTCTAATATATTGGAAGTTCCTTCCAATATATTAGAGAAAAATGTTTTGGCAATTTATTTTATCAATGCCTGCTTCAGAAATATTATTGCTATTAATGTTTGAAGATCTTAGTATATCCATAATTGTTTTGGAAGTGTTTGTGACTATTTCTAGATTATTCAAATGGGTTAGGTTATTCTTCATAGTTGATGTGACAGAATTGGTCAGTAGTATTATGTATCTGTTTTCATGTTATTTACTATTGAGGATTATGTTATTAGTTTTGTTTCATTTGTATATTTTGTATGCATTTCTTTTTGCATTGTGGATGAAATGATATGGGTATTATAGGTTTTTGAATGTGTTTTCTATGTATGTTTCTTCTTTAAGTAAATATTGGGGACTACAGATTCTTAATGCTCTTAGATAGAAACCTTAAATAATACCAGATTTAATTTTTGAAGAGTGGTTTGAGTAGAAACTGATCAGATCATTTTTGTTTGTAGCTTTTCTGTAAGCATCAAAATTGAGTTTATTATTTCTAATTAACAAAATGTCCAGGAACGGAAGAGTGTAGTTGGTTTCAGTTTCGAAAATGAAGTTTATTGTATGTTCAACATTGTTCAGTTTGGAGAGAAGATTCGTTAAATTGGTGTTTTTTGGAAATATTAATAAGCAGAATTTTAACTCCACTTCTCGGCACTATTAGTCCATCACACATAAAAAATACAGGCGGCCTCTTAAACAATTTAAAAAACATAGACATTGAAAACAAATATATGACTAGTTTCGATATACAATCTCTATATACAAACGTCCCATAGACAAATGCTTAAATTTACTAAAAAAAGCACCTAACAAATGCAAAAATCAAATTACCTATATCTACACACAAAATTATAAAAATGTGCCAACTAATTACCAAGCTATGCTTCTTTACTTTTAATAACCAATATTACAGACAGAAATTTGGTTTACCAATAGGATCTCCTCTCAGCAGCGATCCTTGCTTGTCTATTTTTTTGCTTTGTCTATTCTTCCCTATTTCACCTTTCTTAACAAAATTACGGCTCTTACAAACAAATATACACAACAGATTCATAAAATCAAAAGAAAATGGTTGAATACATCAACACAGATATAATGACAATATTCTCCACACACGCACACACACACATATATATATATATATATATATATATATATATATATATATATAATTAAAATAAATTAAAAAAAAGACCACCTTAAAGTGGTCTGTTTTTTTTCTTTAAATTATTTGTTCTGATTTAACATTAAACTCTCCAGATTTCTTCCTCCTTGGGATTATCCATACAGATTACCAAGATTTTCATTACTAATATATATATATATATATATATATATATATATATATATATATATATATATATATATATAATAAAAACTTACCTTTATTAATCAGGTCTCGTGATAAGACTCCCAGAAAAAGACAAAGGAATATCTGCCTCCCACCATAACTGAGCTGCCACTCCACCATACCACATGCTAAACACCCTCACTGAGTCAGTAGTGCAGTGGAAGGGAGCAGAAGAAACAACTTGCTAACTAGGAATTATAAGTACTTTAAAAATTTTGCGATAACTAAACGTCCCATGTGACTAATGCTGGGTTAAACATTTATTAATTACAAATATGACAATTCTTTAGATATTTTACAGATATCGCCAGCAACACTTTTTATTTTTTTATATTTGTACTGCTTTTTAATAAAATAGTCGTCATTTATCTGATATGTTTGAAGAGGGTGAAAAGAGTAAGCTATGATTCACTGGAAGTAGGAAGAAATCTGTGTAATATGTCGCATGCATTCATATATTTTTTATCTGTAATTTTTTGCTGTAATGAGCCAAGTATATAAAATAACAAGTGAATCCTACCTAACGAGACAAAATATCCAGCACACCTGCTTTCTTTTCCCTGAGCAGTATAATAAAAAAAGTGAAAAGTGTGCAGATACTATGCTGATCTGAAGCATAATTATAGATAATATTTTCTGTATAGTTATTTAAAAACCTTTTATGACATGTGTTATATCCCAGGTTGTTGGGGGTGAACAAAAACAAATGAAAATAAAAGGCAAGTGTATTTTAAAACATAAATAAACAATTTTTATTCTTTCATTATCTGAGAACAGTAAGGATTGTATGAATTGAAATAATGAATTTTACATGTATGTCAGCTGGTTGCCATGTTTAATTCAAAAGTGACACACTCATATTGACAGACAAGGGAAGTAACTCAATCATATTTTGAGATATCCTTTTTATGGGAAGGAATTTAGCTTCCCCTTACAACATGAAAGAATTATATCAGATTCTGCAATATATAAAGTGAGGGATCGTTTTTCTATTTGTAATAAGTAATAAAAATGATCTTTGCATAATTACTACATTTTAATGTCATAACTGAAAAATATATTTATTTGAAAATCTCTTCATAATAAAGGGTTTTACAATCCATTTTTCATGATATTGCAACACTCAAGGTCTGTCAGAAATATATTGCACGTAATATTTTCACTAATGTCTTGCCATTATGTGGGAGGTATTTCTGTCACACACTGTATTAATACTAGTTTACCCAGACTTTCAAAAATGATGTAAGTAATTGATATGTAATTCTTAGGTAATCAGTTTATTACTTAATAACAATAGAAAACTGACCCCCCCACCTTTTGTCCAATAGGATGTTATACAGGGTGCAGCAGAAATACCTCCCACATAATGGCAAGACAATAGCTAGATGAAGACATCATTTTCACTAATGTCTTACAATTATGCACAGGTATCTCTGTCACACTCTGTATCTTGGACATAAAGTGGGGGATAAATTTTCTGTTCTTATTACATAATAAACTGATCTTCCAGAATTATTACATATTAATGTTGTAAATAGAAACTACAAAAATAGCTTGCTCAGCACCCAACCTAGTTTTGTTCTATTAACTGTTGATTTTATTTACTTTTGCTGGAAGTCAGGTGGGTGCAATAGGGGTTATGTATTTAATGTTAGTGGTAGTTGGAAGGGGTGATCTGGGCCTAAGATAGTGGCTATAAAACGATTGAATGCTGAATAGCACATACCTGCATGACATTCCTGTTTAAAACTTCCCACTTTGCTAAAATCTATGAAGACTTTTAGAATTATGCTATTATGTATTGAAATCTTTTAGAATTATAGAAACATTTCCAGATAATGAAGAACAAAATATTCATGTTTTCTTTTATGTCTAAAGAAAGCAGCTGTTTTAACGGATATATTCAAAAATATTCTTTCCTACATTGTTTTTGATACAATAAGGAACAATCAACTTTACTGATTTACCCAAAATGTTTTGGCAGCCAAGACACAAAGAATTTAGAAGTTTCCTTTTTCTTTCCTTTTTTAATAATTTCAACCCAAGCAAGGTAATAAAGCCACTAAGGTGCAAGGGGTTACTGAGGGTTATAGAATATGAGAAAAAAACCCAATTGGAATTGGATCTCAGCTCTCCAATTAAAATTCCAAGCCATTATCCATTACACCACCTGCACATCCAAGCTTACAGCACCTGGTATTCCCAAATGGTCACTCATCTAGATACTAACTAGATTCAACATTGCTTAACTTCAGTGATCATACAGGAACCAGTGTTTCATGATATAGATAGAAGCAGGCGATTGGTTTAAAACTTGAATAAGCAGCAAACTAATCCTGCTTTTCATGTTCATTTATTATAGAACCCAATAGCAAATTTTCCAGCGGTAGGATACTAAAAAGTGAGAAATTGGTGTAGGACTTAAGTAAAACCAAAAATAGATTTTCTTCCTCTTTTAATGCAGGATTCTCTTTATCAAAGCCAATGGAAGATTTTGTTTTTATTCTTATAAAAGCCAATGTTAGATTAAATTTAGTAACAGCTAAGCACAGAGATAGCATTATTGGCAGGATTTAAAAAGTAGGAATGTTTTTTTGTTTTTTTTTTTTCATTTTGAAGTTTTAACTTGTTTCATTTTTCTTTTTTTTTCTCTCTTTTTTTTTTTTTTTTTTTTTTTTTTTAATATCAAGACCAAAATCCTCTCTGAAAAGGGAATATCCGTTAGAAAAATCTCCCTTCCTGTTCTCGGAACAAGGATTGGCATGTGACGTTTTTGGAAACGGCGATATTGCCAGATCTCTGCTCATTATTGTTGACTCATGCTGTGAAAAAAATCAATTTGTATTTTTACTTGCAAAAGATCAATTTTTTTCATACAAAAGGCCACTTTTTGCAGCAAAACCTCATTCCCTTTTGATATCAGACACAAATTTCTTTTTCAGTCACATGTTTTTTTTTTAGAATTTGTTGTAAGACATTTGCTACTTCTGTCTAACTACCTGAACAACCATATACCTATGTAAAACATTTCTGTATGATCTGGATAAGATATGAGAAAATAGAACCCGTTAAGTAGTTTCGATCCAGGTTACCAATTATTGTTCTCATATCTTGTCTGTTGAACTTACCTTGACCCCAAATCACCTCCTCATTGAAAAATAAAAATTTAAGAAAATTAAAGATGAGAAAAATTAAAAAGATAAATAGATGAGGGCGATGGACATTGAGAGGTGGGAAGATGTCACCAATGATTGCTGACACTGAAGACATGATTTACACTGAGGTGAGGGCTGGAGTAAGGAGAAGAAAAATGAAGGTTTGCTGTCAGGGAGAAGCATGCTCAATGGAAAAACATCAAGGTAACATCGAGGGAAAGTGTCTTCACATGCATTCATTGCAATCAAGGCTGTCACTCCTGTGTGGGCATGTACAAACATAACAGAATGATGCACCACTGTCAGTAGTTGAGACATGACTTTGGGTGCAGATCCAAGGTTTTTCAAGACTGATGGATGCCACACACAAAATAGTTGAGTGCTACCTGCTTACACTTTCAGGATTTTACAAGTATCTGAGTATCATGAGAAGCTGATAAAACTGACAATCTTAAAATTTAAAGAATAGAACTATAAATGTTAAAAATTATTCAGAAAATATTTGACAGTAATTTCTCAAGTCGATATCCACTCTACAATGATAGCTTATTTCTTGTGTATTGGTAATGATAATTTGTGAGATTAGCCGTTTCCTTATAAGGAAACATTTGGCATTCATTGACTGTAAGTTGAAATTGCTAAAATCATTTTCTTAAAACTGTTTTAGGAAAATGAACCTTTCTTGTTCCATATTCAACACACATTTGCCAATCACCAAAACATATGTAAATTAGTTTGATGTTTATTTCACATATATATTTCCTTTCTCGCATTTTAATTTTATTGCTCAGTTTTTTTGCCTGCTGATGAATCCCAACATGTCTTTTTGTAGCAGTTTCATTTTATCCCAAATTCTTAATTATTGTTGGCCACTCTCTCTTCTTTTAATGTTGGTGGAAAGATGGCTGTCGTGTATCATTTATACAAGGCAACATGTTGTCTTACTGCACTTACAATTTCAAGTAAATTATGCTCAGAATAATTCTCAGAAAACATGAATCAGGGAACAGACCAAATTAAGTGATATCTAGATCTAATTAAATGAAGAGAGGATAATAGAGGGAGCAAAAAGTTGTTTGATTGCTACCCGGTAGATCAGACAAAAAATAGTGGTTCACTGATAAGACATGGTAGAAAATAATACATAAGCATTATAGAATGATTTGAAAAAGATGATTATCCAGCAATAAAACAGTTTGAATGTTTACTATCTGGCTATGAGACCCAGATTCGAATCTCACTGTCGTTGATTTGTCAGAGAAATCAAGTTTTTAAAATATTGGCCTAGGGAGACAGTACTAGCATGCAGCACCTTTGGAAAGTTCGTAAAAACCAAAATGCATGTTAACCAAAGCCTTGTGAATGAAATCAGGTAGACAGAACTGTTCAGAACGTGTCGATGGTTATGATAGCACAAAATCACAAGTCATGATGACTTTTGTGATATCAACACTCATTGCCACTTTCGTAATGCTCATTGTAGTAGACACTTTGTAATCACAGATACAACTGTAGTATGCCTTTGAACAATACTGATGTCAGACACCTTTGAATAATCTTGCACTATAATACTCACTTGAAAAGTAATCCATGTCTAATCCAAATAGAGAAATAGTATAGTGAATAGAGTAGAGAATAGCGGTCCATATAGTAATAGAGGATAGAGTAGAAATAGTGATTCTTTAGACACAAGGTACCTCCCATGTATGCGTTTCCTCTATGGTCATGTGGTCTACTTAATTCAATAATGGGATCACCTGTGTTTGTTCACTGGTGATCTATGTTCAAACTTTAGTGTCTGCAGTGACATTTTATTCCTATATAACAGTGTTTGAGTGTTTGAGATGCTGGCTTTTAAAAAAAGAAAAAATTGATCACACTAAATTATGCACTCACTTCCAGAAACTAAGTAATGTTTTCTCAGTGTAAGTGAAGTATAAACAACAGCTGGACTCTGTTGGTTGAGTGTGCATCTGTAATAGGAATTTATTAAGCACCCTGGCAGATGGGTGTACTTGGAAATGAGCGACTGACTATTCTTATGTATGACGAGGACAGGTGCTCTTGATTTGTTCCTTATTAAAAGAATTTAAATTCTATAAACAATATATTTAAAAACAAGTACATATCTCTCTTTATATTTGGTGAGCATTAATGTTTACACAAAATAAAATATTGTAATTATTTGGATAGAATTCAAAAATCTTATCTATGCTATGCAATGAAAATAGTCTCAGTATTCTGTGACAATGCTAGAATGTTATTTTGCTACTGTCAGTATTTAGCCATGGTCAACATTTTTCTTTTCTTTTTTTTTTATTGAAGCACTGAAAAATTTCAAAGAGAAGAATAAGATAACAAAAGAATATTTCTCCTAAGAATAATTAGCTTATGGCCACATCATGTTAAAAAACTGGTTCCCATACAATCAATGAAGTTAAACAATGTTAAGCTTGGTCCAGTACCTAGATAAGTGACCCCTTGGAAGTACCAAGTGTTGTAAGCTTGAATGTGTGTATAGAAGGGTACTGAATGAGGATGTATGAATGTAAAAGAAGGAATTAACTCTTGCACTTCCTTTCTGTGTCTCTTTATTTTGATTTGTATCAGAATTAATCAAAGTCTCAGTGTGTCACTTTCTTGGTTAAAATTTTGACCCCCACACAATAAATGAAATTGATTTATGGTGCTGTGCCCCACCACCCACCAAAGTAGTGTTTTTGTCAGCTGACAAGTGTTTTAGAATAGAAGTAGGCATCAAATGATGTGTCTTTCCTTTCAAATCCTATAATCAATAAAGATGAGGATATTAGTCTTGAATGTCAAATGTTGCATCATCTAATAAATGCCAAAATGTATGGCTTATCCCATTTGCCATTAACAAAATTTTATTTCTTTTTTTGTTTTTGTAACTATGAAGACTTCTGTCATATTTTAACCTTTTCAGATAAACATATTCACTCCACCATGTTTTTAATCTTTCCATTTGGAATATACTCTTCCGGACCAAAACTGACATGAGTTTTATCTTTAGCTTTCCTTGAAATCTTTTGTTTCCTTACACATCACCCTCTGGAAAGGTGGGGCGGGAAACACTGTGTATTCTTCTATAAGACAAGTAGAGAACAATTTTGTTCATTTTGGTGCTTTTTCTATTCCTCCTTCCTTATTTTTGCATGTAACTCTTTGCCATTTCCATAGAAATAAAGATATTTGTTCAGCTTCTTGATCTGGTACATTTATAAGATACTAGCAGGCTTTGCCCACTTGCTATCACTTTGCAAAGTAAGATATATTCACTATTTGAAATCTTTGAAAGAAAAATTTTAAATGAACATTTCACTTATTTATTGGCCTGTTATAGTTAAGGAAAGTTTTACAAATAGATGCCAACTTGTTGAAGGCCAAGTAAAATGTAAATTTCAAACACTTTTCTGCACTATATAAGATGATATTCCTAAAAAGAACTACTTTTGATATGAAAATCAAAACAATCCTCAAATAAAAGAACGGTAAGAAAAGACAGTTAATTAATGAAATAAACTTTTTTAAAATTAACATGCAAATTAGTTAAACCTGAAGAGTGATATCACCTAGAGGTATACTATAAAATAGAGTTGGGGCTTTTTAACTCCAGAATTTGTTGGATAATTGTGCTCCAATTTTGCATTTATTCATATAGATTCTGTAATATAGGTTTTACTTAATTAGCTTTTATGTTTCTCTAACTCTTCAAATGTTGAATGTTTAACACTCTATTTTCCCATCTTTACACTATATTAATTTTATCTTATAAGTTGTTCCCTGTTCTGTCACCCATGAAATAAAAATAATTGTTTGTATGGAAAATAAGGATCTACCTACATAATGTTATGGTTGTGTAAGTGTAAGAAAAGGCAAGAATTAAAGTTTATGGGATTCTGCAGGAAAGATAACAGTTAACCCTAGACATGAAAAGGTTAAGGTTATAGTGTCTGGGAAAACATCCTGCTAGGAGTATGTTCCAAAAAGCAGCAGTTCATCGGAAGAAGCTGCCTGTTTAGAACTTCCTCCTTACTAATGGAATACAAAAGAGAATGAAGATGATTCATCCTTGTGTATATGACTTGGTGGGTCCCAGTCTTTAAATGTCAGGGGTGGTGAGACTAAGGAATGTAGCTTATCAGAACACATGTGATAGGATAGCAAGAGTCTTGCAATGTTTTGTCTGTGAGTAAGGATGAGCAACCATTTTCGAGCAGTGGGCCACATGATTTATGGCTCACCACTAAAAAGATTTAAGGTAATTTTTCATAGTAGGTATATCAGCTACTTTCTCTACAGAAGACCATATACCTTAGAAATGGTAGGAAAGTTTTATTTTTTAGAAAATACTTTTTTATAATTAATTGCAGTTTTGGTCTAATGATGACGGTTTGATTAACACAAAAAAATTAAATGCAGTGCCAATCTCCATCTTCTGTTGTCCTGAATCCTATTTTATTACCCTTTTTTTTTTTTTTCACTCACAGTAACGCTTAGCATCTTAGTAGCATTATCGCCTTGCTTGACAAATATTTAATTAAATTTAGTAAATTGGTCAGGCTATGTACTTTTCAGCTTGTCCATGTAATTATTCAATCCTCTAAGGGATTTAACAATCTGATCATGGAACTGTTAAATGCTCTGAACTGAAAGGAAATAAACGTCTTCAATGGCAGAAATTTACACTCTGCTTACAGGTTACACCTTCTTCTTTCTCAATTGTGTGATTCACACCAAAATTTTGCTTTCCCATCCACACTATCTCGGTTCCAGAAGTTCCATTAACATAACCAACTTACTTCCTTTGGCGCTTCATACTTGAAGGTTGGCCTTAATCGATCGAGTCCAAATTTACCTTTTGCTTGTCTTGTGTTCAGGCTTCTGCAATGCGTACAGGTATTCTGCTTCGTTTAACACCTTAGAAATAGAGGTGAAAATGCTCAGAGAGACTTCAGACCTGCTACTTGCCAACAGATCCTAACTAAGAGTTATACTTGATGTTAATTAAGCCTTGTGCATCAATTACAGCTTTTTGGTGAAAAGTATTACGCTTCTTTCGTTGAGTTTCTCACACAAGAGTAATTTAGTCCGTCACATTTAGAAAAGAAGAAATTTTAGGCTTTAATAAATATTCCTATGATAGTTACTAGCTTTTTTTCTTTTCCTCAAATGCAGATAACAAGGAAAACTTAAGATAGAATTTTTCTCTTTCTAAAGAGAACAAAAACAAAAAATTGATTTCAAGAGTCTTGTTAATTGAGTATTAGTAAAAAGATGTAGTTAAGAGATAAGTTGTCTCAGATGTTAGCTACATGGTTACAGCACCAGAATGGAGATGATATAGTTTACAGTTCAAGAGAGGCCTTGAATACATGGCAAGGACAAGATAAAATTCTCTTAAGCAAAGAGCATAAAAATAAAATTTGTTCATTTATTTTTATTTTTTATTTCAAACATTATTATGGTGGATCCTTCATATTTGAAATAGACACTCCACTCACCCCATTTTTATTTATTAAGCAGTATGTAGTGTCTTACAATTGTCTTGCGCATTTGAGAAATCTTAGTAAAAAAACTGTATTCCCCAGCAGGGATCAAACCTGTGTTATAATTGTTGGTGCTAATCTCTGAGAATGTCTACTAGAAGTCTCCACTTTCATAAATTTATAGAGCAATGCAGATGCATGCTGGGATTTTTTTTAGTCAATAAATATGAACAATTCTGAGTCTTACCCACATATTTTTTTCTTTCTTGCTTTGAGGTCAAAATGCTTATAACCACTTGTCTGTATCCCTTTATATTTTGGTTAATTTTAATTTGATATTGTCTTGTGGCAAATGGGGGGGGGAATCACTTATCTCAAAAAAAGGAGTTTGCGTTCTGTGAATGGTTTACTGGAAAAAAATAAAATAAATAAATACTAGTTAATTACTTCCCTAAACACGCCCTCACATATGGTCATTTTTTTTTTTTATCCTGCCTAACTATTGTGACCAATCGAAAAATTTATCCCCTCAATTAATAGCCATTGCTTTTCTTGATGAGGGTAACTTTTTTTTCTCTTTTTTTTTCTCCATTTGTGAGTGAGAGTGAGTTTGCTGTGTTAAGATCTGTAAGTTGGATTTTTTTTATATTTATTTTTTTTACTTTGCCTTTTGGAATTTTGACATTGGACTTTTGATTTTTGACTCGGCTGTTTTTTGCCTTTTGTATTTGTGAGACGGGATTTGCAATAGGGACTTTTATACTGCTCTTATTGTTTTGACCATTTCTTAAGAGACACCTGTGTCTTATAGTTGCTTTGCCTTGTATTACATTAAGATTATTTCTTGTATTATTTCGTCCCCTTCTTTTTTTCATTATTGTTGTTATTGGGAATTTTGTCAATTCTACTTAAAAATGGCTACCAATTCAACAATAATGAAACCTCATATCCTTATAAAAAGCATTTTTGAGCAATTGCTTTGTGCCAATTATCTTTCTTTGGATTTGGGATTTTTTTTTCTTTTTTCCTCCTTTCATTTTACAATTGCTATTCATTATAGCTTTCATTTTGCCAATTTTGAGCATTTGATTACAAGATAAAAATCTTTACAATTAATTTTGTCCTGTCTTTGATTTTAATTGCTTCCATCAGAACATTATTTGTCTTGTCTTCATTTTCTTGTGTTCAAAACACATTCACTTCCAAGACACACCCTTAATTAATTCAGCTGAATTATTTTTTCTTTAGTCAGTATGCAAATATCTGACTGGAAAAATAGATTATTAGGTGTCGATGGTTTGTAATCCTTTTATATGATTGATTGTCAGTGTTATCTTTGTTTTGTTTTTTTTTCTTTCTTCATATTTTGACTTTCTACTCTCCAGCTTTCCTCAAGTAACTGCTATATTCTAAAACGTGATGTGTAGAAAAATGGATGTGTATGCTACTCAAAATAAGGTTCGACAGTGTTACAGAACATAACAGATGCCTGATGAATGTGATGGGTCCACAGTAGAAACATTGTGAAGAAAGATGAGAAAATTAGTTTATTTGATGAACAGAGAATGTGTGGGGAGTTTAAGGGTTATCAATGCAGAAAATGAAATCCTGTAATCAATCTTCAGATACCAACAAAAACAGGTTTACTTTGCACCAATGACCCTTAGGAAAAAGCATGTATCCATTTCTTCTACTCTTCTTTAACAGTGAAAGAGAGAACCTAGTTTTCCTTGCATATTTGGCAGCCAGTCTAGGAATAGAACAAGTTAGATCAAACCGGTTTGGCATGGAGATTATAATTCCACTATATCACCTCACCTCAAACCATGTTTTTACAGTCCAATGCTCTATGCAACAAGACCAAGAATAACCATAAACAATGATTAAAATATCTGAATAAAATTCAGACAAGGAGTTGTGTCTCTTTTACACTTGGAAATATTAAATTCAGAGTAATTTAGAACAATGTGTGTTAAGAAATAAGACAGGTATTATTTGAATGATTTAAAAATCTGAATTCTTTCTTCCAATCAAACAATAAAATATAGTGATAAATTTGAGCTTATTCATACACAAAGTGTAGCCATTGTAACAAGAAAATACTATAAACATTGACTCATAATTTTATGGAATACTTAAGCTTCTTACCCTTTTATATACAGTGTCTTTTCAGGATGTGGGTTTTATCACTCCCCACAACTTCCTATCCTTTGTAACTTTTAGATCTTTTGGACTAAAGCAGGGCTCTTTACTTGGACCTACTTTGAATTTAATTTTCCTCATTGACCTTCATGATGACATCAGTTCTCAATTCAGTATCTATGCTGGTGACAGAATCTATTACTCCTCTCTCAATAATAAATCTGATCAGTTTGATACAGTCAAATTTGCAGCAGATTTAAAAGATGACTTACAGTTTGTTAACTGGGGCAAGGAATGGCTTGTTAATTTTAATGCCGTCAAAAAGAAACTTATTTCTATTAATCACTTGAAAGACCTTTTTTGTACCTCCCATCAGCATCTCTGATGCTAAACTCTATGAGAGTGACTCATTGCACCTTCTCAGACTAAATTTCTTGGCTAATATAAAGCAGAAAAATTATGTTGAATTCATTGCTAAGTCTGCAGCTAAAAAAGACAATTCAATGTATCGTGCTAGACAATTTTTGTCTCAAATCTATCTTGCATATTTATAAGTCTACCATTCGTCCATGCTTTGAATATTGCTACCACATCTGGCCCAGTGTTCCTGCTGTATATTTGGAGATTTTGATAAAATCCAAAGGATTAGTAATATTATTGGTCCTGACCTGGCATCTCAGCTCCAGTCACTTTCCCACCACCATAATGTAGCTTTTCTATAAATACTTTCATGGTAATTGTTCCAATGAACTCTTCACTATGGTCCCTAGACTTTATGAACTTAAGCGCAATATAAGATTGGTGGCAAGGTCTCATCAAATCACAGTTAAATTGGTTAGATGTAACTATAAGTTCTATGCTAACAGTTTCTTTTCTCACACTTCTTGTTTGTGGAACTCTCTTTGAGTTCCATGCTTTTGGGCCAACTTTGATTTTCAAAAATTTAAATGCAAAATCTGTTATCTACTGCCATGATTACTCTTCTGTTCTTCTTGCTTCCTAATATATCTTTTTCTTTTTTCTTCCACACCCTGTAACCACTTCTGTCTTAGAGGCTTTAATGCCTTGAATGGGGTGATATGATTTTAAAAAAAAGTCTAAGCAACTATTGAAACTTTACCATCTTTCTATGTCTTTGCTCATCCATTCACACCAACTCATTAGGTAAGTTATTCATTTCTGTTTGTTTCTAATATGTCTTGTGAGTGTCAAATTCTCCAAGGCTTCTTTTCTCATTAGATGACTCCTTTTTTTAATTTCTTTGTTGCTCACATGTTCCATCCATAGTATTCTCAGTATCCTACTGTAGGACTATATTTCTCTTGCTGCAAATCTCTTGCTCATCTTTGAGGAAATTGTCCAAGAAAGTAGGAAACACATTACAAGATTGAAGCATAAATCAGATTTCCTGATTATTCCAGAAAGTATACTCACCTTGGTTTCTGAAATCAGTCCAGTTCTGGAAAAGGATAGCCACAGTCTTTCATGAGTATAATAACAAAAATTCTGAATTTGGCACAGGTAGTTTTTTGTAAAGCAATGATGAAAAATACATGACTTTGTAAACAATTATTTTTTTAATTAATTTTTGACTTATATTTCATTCTGTTCCATTTTTTTTTATCACACCATTGAAATTTTTATTCTACAACTATTAAATAAGCAGCATAAATTATGAGCAAGAATCATTCTTATCCCTGAAAGCCCATGTTTTACTATCCTAGTGACTTGCTGATTAGGCTAAGGTTTATTCATTCACTGTCATAAAATGTGCTATATTTTTGTACTTTTCTAAACGTCATATACTGCCATCTTGAGTTAGATTTTATAATAATAGTACTTAACGTGATAGTTTGATTTTTTTTTTTTTTTTTTTCAGAATTTCTTTCATAACAAAAAAAGATAAGTTAACAGATGAGATATGGCACCAATATTTATGCATTGAATATTGCTGCCACATCTGGTGCTTCTGCTATATACTTAGAGATTCTTGACAAAAATGAAGTATCTGTAATGTTATTGGTCTGAAACTGGCATCTCAGCTTCCCTCACTTTTCTACTAACTGGCTTCCCGTTATTTATTTCATACTTACATACAAAATTGTGGCACAAGGCCGAAAAACTACTAACTGGCTTCCCTGTGCCTTTTCACTAAATATTTTCATGGTAATTGTCCTGATGATCTTTCGTCTTTGGTACGACTACAAATTTAAGTGCAGTACTAAATTGGCAATGGAGTCTTAATATTTTACATTTAAAATTGCTACAATAGCCATAAGTTTTATTCTAACAGTTTTTTCTCTCACAGAACTGTCTTCTAGCTTCATGTTTTCCAGTTAATTTTGATCTTTAAAAATTTAAATACAATGTCAATCATTATCTTCTGTCTCCTTGAATCTTGTTCTTTTATTTTTCTCTAACCTTAATAATTATTTTTCTCAGATTCCCTCACTCTCAGTAAACTTTTAAGTCTTAATGGATTTATTGCCTTGCTTGGGGTGAAATGGTTAAAAAATAAAGTTATTCTTCTTCATTTTAATTGTAAACTCACAGAGTATACAATAATTCCCTCAGAACAGAAATAAGATGAAAGAAATCCTAGTGAAAAATGAATAATAATTGACAAGGCTTAATGTAAGAAATTCAAATCTTATTCCATCTAATACTACTAGTGGAATAAAAAGCAAGAGAAATAAGATGAAAGAAATCCTATTGAAAAATGAATAATAATTGACAAGGCTTCATGTAAGAAATTCAAATTTTATTCCATCTAATACTACTAGTGGAATAAAAAGCAAGAGAAATAAGATGGAAGAAATCCTAGTGAAAAATGAATAATAATTGACAAGGCTTCATATAAGAAATTCAAATCTTATTCCATCTAATACTACTAGTGGAATAAAAAGCAAGAGAAATAAGATGAAAGAAATCCTAGTGAAAAATGAATAATAATTGACAAGGTTTTGTGTAAGAAATAAGGATCAAAACAAAAAAGATAAAGATAGTATTATGAATTAATTGGAATTTTGATAATAGATAAATAATTAAATTCCTATATTTAATAATTTCATTATGTGTATGGTATTTTATATCAACATAATTTTGTTGATCAAAAAGTATCAGAAATGCTATGATAAAAAAAACGACAACACATATCAATGCAGCATTTAATCGCCTTTGAAGTAGTCCCCTTTTGAAGCAACACATTTTATTCTGCATTATTTCCATTGATGAAAACTTTCCTGGAACTCCCTTTTTTTTTTTTTTCTTTGAGGTAGCATGCAGGTGCATTTCTCACATTCTCTTGGATTATCTCAATGTTTTGAAATCTCATTCCTTTCAAGTGGGATTTTATTTTTGAAGAGGAAAAAGAAAAGGGCAAGAGTTGTGGAATGTGTTTCTGGCCCAAAACTGCTGCACAAGCTGTGGTCATTGATGGAACCTCCGTGGTGTAGTGAGACGACCACACTCTGCACACTTTCCTTCCAAGCACTGCTATAAACAACAAAAACGAGTGTGAGTCTTATAACTTGGTGTGTATGCATGACAGAGTTCAAGTTCTGCACTGAACAGCTTCACTCTGTGTACTTTAGCTCTTTTACTGTAGCAACAGTCCTGATAGTATTTGACTTAAAAATATAGTCTGATCAAAAACAATCAATTCATTAATTAAAATAGAATGTAGATGTAAGAAAAGGAATTGAATACATGTTCAAATTATATTTGAAATTACTTCTTTATACCTAATTTGCATGACTTTCATGGAGGGAAAGTTTTTGAGAAAAAAGTTGCAGTCAAAGACTATAATATGCAGTAAGACATAAAAAATATTCATCTTAAAATTTCAGGTAATGCAGAGAGTGCATTAACTTAAATATGATGATCAAAAGAACAAAGATAGTGATAATAGTCTGGATAATTCATAGAATAATAACACCACTTCATCAAAATTTAGCCAGCAATTTATGATTAGCAATCGAGAACATGTTATTGATTTTTGTTGCTATTATCTCATAGATATCAAGTGAATAACCGTTTTCTACGCCGCCTTGTCCATTAATAAAAAAAAAATTGATTTCTCCTTGAAAGAACATTTTTGCCATTCTTTTGCCCTTTTGCTTAGACAGATATTCCCACCACCCTAAAGTTAAAGGTGACCCCCAAAGTTTATTTCCTGAACATAAGAAATTAGACATTTCTACATCTTGTGATCTGTACACTGACAGCTACAGACAAACCAAAAAGGAGCGACTATATGTCCACCCACAATTCCTTCAAGACATGCTCTGTATTTAATTTATTGGCCTTTCTCAAAGTTTAAGTCATTTTTGAATAAAAAAAAATGAAAAATATCAAAGCAAAGATGTGATTTGAGATGTGCTTGTATAAATGAGAGGTGGTCAAATGTATATTTTACCTGCAATGTTTCTATCTGAATTCTATCTATTAATCCATTCCAACAGGTTTACATATTTACTTTGTCCTATATTTCTCACATTGTTCAAGTATCTGTCATGTGCAGCAACCACCTTGGAATTTTTGGCTGAATTCATAAAGCAATACGATCTCTTTCATTCCCTCTATATTCTTAATGTAAAGGGAACACAACAATTGAACAGCTTTTTCTCCAGCTTTAAATATATTAAAAAAAAACAATATTGCTTTTTTATTAAGTAAATATTTATTTTAATCATTAAATTGTTTTGAAAATAATGGGAATATTTTGTATGTTAAATGATAAAACTTAATTTTTCCAAAGCAATTAATGAAAATTTATTGTACTATGCACTATAGTAAACACCAGCTGTACTTTGTACCAACTTACTGTTTGTACTTCTCTCCAAAATTTGCTTTCATTCAGTCAATGTATGGCTATTTTAGAGGGTGTGATAGACAGACTAGTAAGAGTTACAGAATTTTATATATAGATTTTAGTTTGGGTGATTGTGTGGAAAACTTGCTGCTAAAGACATAATGTATAGTTTGGTTTCAGGAAGAGTATTTGGCTGTAAAAAAAATTATTACAGCAATCAAAGTTAATATTTTAAAAAAATATATTATGCACGGTTTCATTTTGTGAAAATCTGTCACCAAAAGAAGACAAAATAATTGCTGGCTATGAATGTGCTCTTTAGATTTTTTTTTTTTTTTTTTTTTTTTTTTTTTTGCACACAGCAGTGCAAATAGAAGACCGACATTGCAGAAATAGTTGAGAAAAATATTCAAAAACTGTCATCGCTGCTTGTTTTCATCGGACCATTGCCAAAATCGTGTAGACAAAGTATCAAGTAATCTTGAGTCCAATCCTTTATTTATGTATTTATTTTGCATACAGCTGATGTGGATTGAAACCCTCGCAATATTTAATATCATTGAAGTTACCACTTCCTCTGCCCATTTGAAACTCTCTCTCTCTCTCTCTCTCTACTGTTTTTATATTTACTAGTGTGCTACTACTGCACATTATATTTTACCAAAATGAAATTTATATAAAAACTTAAAGAAAAATCTGGCAAAAAACATTGTTGCATTTTTATTAAATAAGTATTTGTTATTTTAATCATTAAATTGTTTTTAAAATAGTGGGAGTATATTGCATGTTAAATAATAAAACTTAATTTTTCCAATAGATTAATAAAAATTTATTGTACTGTATTTGGGTGTGATGGACAAACTAATAAAAGCCACAGAATTTTATATATAGATTATTTTATTATATATTTACTGATATGCATGTTTTTTTCATTAAAATTTTATTGAAATTCTTTGACAGGTAATAATTTCAGGTGTAAGTAATTATTTAATATTGTTCTTTCTTTTTTTTTTTTTTTTTTTTTTCAGGTGAGTAATCATTTTCTTGAGAAATCTTCATTCTGTGAGTAAAAGCTTTTCTTTAAATTCCAACACAATCAGGAAGTTCTGCCACTCAGTTGGTAAAGACAAATTATTAGATTTCTGTTTATACCAGAAACTGTCTATTTCATTTCTTTAACATTGAATTAACCAATGTTATTATTTTAGTTAATGAGATTTTTCAGAAGAAATTCATCAACTTACCATTCTTGTTTTTCTTTCAAATGTAAATTATATGAAACATTAGTGTGGTAAAAGAAAGACAAAGTAACAAGTCCTAAGAGAGCTAGTTTCATCATGCAAAGGGGACATAACATGGCCATTATATCAAAGAAAGGAAAAAACCTAATCTGACCAATTAAGTGTCAGAATTGAAGAGGAAGACGTCATAATGGAAGAAGATTTTGACAGTAAAGAAAGGATAAGTTCTTCAGATCAGGAAAATGCAACAGCTTACGGATGATAGCGGGAGTGGCTCAGACACTGAAGATGAAATAAGACAAAGATCTCCATTAAAAAAGAACAGGACATAAACATCAAGGAGAAGAGGAAAGAGGTTGTAGAAGAATTTCATGAACAACCAAAGGTATTAAGCCTCTTCAGTTCAGGGAGGTGTGCTAGATTGGTAAATAGGATTGTACCTATTTGCATATGTTAAGTAGAAGAGATATAAAGTGTATAGTAAAGAAATAAGTTGACTACTGACCATGTGTCATAGACAATACAACAATTAGATTTTTTGTTTTCCCAGTACAAAAATATCTCTTGAAAGATTGTCAACCAATCAAATTGAAAGCTTAAAGAAATACCACTAAGAAAAGCACATTTTTTAGGCAACCAGCATTTGACTACTAAAGAAAACTTCAATGTTTATTTAAATCCTCTTCCAATCATAGCCAAAAACTGGTAGAAATAACTAGCAATCTCAATCCAATTGCAAAAAGCTTTCAGAAAAGAAAGCTTTTCACTATCTGCATGACACTGAACAACCAACTGATTATTGTAAAGACAAAATCATTTTACACAATCTTCTGAGGGAAAACTTGTTTTCCATTTGGCAGCTTCTTTTTTACAGATGCAACATTGCAAGTGTATTGTTATTATCATGGCAAAATTTCAAATAAGTCTCATTCTTTATTTCCACCAGTTCAGACCTTTATAGGTAGGACATACCATGCTTCTTCCATGGAGGCAAATCACCCTCATTTCCTCTGTATTCCAAATGTAAGGTTTACTCATTTTTTTTCCCAAAACTGCCACTTTGTACAACTGAATCCTGTGTGGATGCTTTCCATTTCACTACAATACTAAAACCTCTTCAAGTCAAAGGTCAATTGTTATCTCTTCTCATAATCTTCGTATCCTATCAACTCTTGTTGTGTTCATGTCACGTATGTCAAAAGGATCCTCACTATTTTAACTATCACCTTCTACTATGAGAATCTTGTTGAATTTTTGTATGAAAAATGAAATTTGAACTTAACATAATCACTGCTACCTTGGATATCTAAACACTTATATAAAGTGATTTTATTAAAGTTAATATGGGAAAAACTTTTCTATAAGATTAATTATAGTTCTCTACAACTTCCTATTGTTTGGAGTTCTCATTCCCTATTCTACTATTTACATTTACAAAAGCTTGTTTAGTAGGTTAGTCTCTATTATCCATTGTCCCTCTTTCCTTCATTATGCCCTGTGAGCGTCAAATTCTACAAACCTTCTTACCTCGGTATCTACTCTAGAAATTTCAATTGTCTCTTTCTGATTCTAAATATAAGCATCCTTTTTGTTTCTATTTTCATTAAAACTTCCTCATTACTCAAATGCTCTATAGTGTTCTCAGCATTCTTCAGTAGAACCATATGTTGTCTCAAGTCTCTTCTCCATCTCCATAAAGGTGGACTGATATTACGTAATGGTTCAGTAATCTTTGTTTTTGTTGCACTATATATATATATATATAAGGCTCAAACACTAATATTAATATTCCATGGAATATTAGTGTCTGAGCCTTTTATATTCTTACTCTGTCCTGGACATTGAGTTCTACCTGGATTCTATCCTCTTGGGAATTTATATATATATATATATATATATATATATATATATATATATATATATATATATTGTTTTAAACGAAATGATGGAATGGACACACACGCCACAAAATGCAGCTGTGGCAGTATACTTAAAACAAATTGTTTACTTTTAAGAAAAATAGTCTAGCTCAACTGCACAAGTGAGCAAGCACTGTTCCTACCAACTTTGCCTTTTGATTCATATTAGAATTTTATCCCTTCTGCCCCTGCACTTGATTGGAAACATTGTTCTTCTTGATTGATTTCATATTCATTCACTTGTCATTATTCCTGGCCCATCATCGTTCACTCATGATTCTCGTTATTTACAGAGGTTTTCACTTAACATTTAAATGCTTTATCAAAAGCAAAAATCAAATGAAATCAACCATCATAATGTCCATCAAATTTGACAGCCAAAATTGGATGCCAGGAAGTTGTTGATGGGTAATAAATGTTGGTAGATGTGTAGGGAAGTGTTCAACCAAATTATCTGTATTTCTTTCCAGCTAATCTTGTCACAGGAACAATAACTTTTTATTTACCTGTAACTTTTTAATATTTCTCCCACAAAAAAGAAAAATTTTAAAATACATTTACAGAGAAATAAATATTCTAGACTTTTAATAAATGGGAAAACGATATATAATTTTTTTTTTTTTTTATGTCAGGAAAATTTATGAGAAACTGGAAAAAAATTTTGTGGTCTCTGATTAGGGGATTGAAGATTTTGTGGAGTATGGAACCACCTCTTAATTACTGTTGTTAACAGGCCCACCCAGACCCACGGTGGTATCACCTGTTAGGGCCCCAGCTATGGGCAAATAGTTAACCTCCAAACAGAAACACCATGGAAGTTTAAAAATAGTAGAATTACCAACAATATATTTTATAGCAAAATGACCAACAATACATTTTATCTGTAGTTGATAGCATAGAATTTCATTAAAAAAAAATTTAGATTTTATCATTAAATAACCCATAGAGATGTTGATATGCTGCTAAGCAATCAACCAACCAACCTTGAAGACAAAGGATAAACCTTAACATTTAATGTAGTTTTTATGTACAGTTGCAAATGACAACTTTGGGTGGATTCCTGCTATAAAATAATTGGAATGTGTTCCTCATAAGTTTCTCTCAACCCTCATAGATGTCCCAGTAAAAAATGTCTTGAAACACAATTCAGCCCAATTAGCCTCTGAATGTTATCACCATTTCAAACATAGCTGTCAGTGGAAATGGTATTTTTCAGCTTCTGTAAAATGAAATTTTCTGACAGCTGTTCTTGCAGCTTAACCATCTCAGATTTTGTGACTTTCTGCTCAAGATTTCACCAAAGATGCATTTTTTTTCTTATATTTTTTTGGAAATGATTTTCTTGATATGTTTTGTCTATCACTTGCAAACTTATTAAAGGCCAGCCTTGTTTGTTAAAAAAAAGTTACCTAATCAAATGCCTGAATTTCTGGATTATGGAGTTATCATTATTTACATGCGTGCTCACGTGTGGCATTCATCGGTCTCAAGAAAGCCCCTGGATCTACACTCAGAGAGTTATGCCTCAGCTGCTGATGGTGGCACAACATCAGTTATAGCTATACAGGCCTGCAATGGAGTGACAGTCTCAATTGCAAGGGATGCTTTCTTCTGATGTGGTTGTGTTGTTTTCATTGCTTTTAGCACGCTTCACCCCATTGGCAAGCATCTGTTTCTTCTCTTCCTACTTCAACCCTCGGTGTAAATTTTGTTTCAAGTGTGAGTGATCGTTGGTGACGTCAAGGTCTGTCACCCTCATGTGACTTTTGCAGACATCCTTGAAGTGAAGATGAAGTTGCCCTCTTGCCAGTGGTCAGTTCCTCATACAGAAGAATCTTTGAAACTATTTTGCCATTGTGGTGAGGCAATGATGGAGTGCAATCTCCAGGCCTGGGCAGGATTTTATGAGAGATCAACGGTTAACCATGCAGCACATCTCCATGCCAACAATATTGTCCAAGGTAAAGGTAGAATCCAATACAGCTTGTCTATATGTGTACTATTGTGATAACAACAACAAGGATGAGGACAATAGTTTGCATGTAAATAGTGTAAATCAGTGATTGTCAATGTGAGCCTGAAATTTTTCGACCCCAAAAATGGGCCACAAAGAAGAAATGGTGTAAATAATGATAACTCCTCATCCCAGAAATTGAGACGGAAATTATAAAATTTGTACAAACCAACAAAAATGAGGACATTAGTCCACATGTAAATAATCTTTTCATGCATTTCTTACTAATGTGATGTTGTTTCTATTTTCATGGCAACTCCACTGGCAAACTTTTTTGCCTGTTGCCCCCGCTACATGAATTTAAGTGTGCGACTAGATTGGCATCTAGGTCCCACCCATTTACTGTTGAAATAGTTAAATGTAACCACCACTTCTACTACAACAATTTTTCTCACACTTCATGTCTGTGCAGTTTCCTTCCATTTACTTACTTCCCTGATAACTACAATCTTCAAAAATTTAAATGCAACCTCAATCACCATCTTCTGTCTTCTTAAAGCCCCGTTCATCTTTTGTCCTTTCCTCAATTCTCCCTATACTCAGTCTTTTCTCTCACTCTTACACCCTGTAACCCACCCACCCCTGTGTACTAGTAGCATTCTCAACGTGCTCGGAGTGAAATGATTAGCAAAAAAACTTTACAAAATAGTAGCTTTAACAATAAAATAATGCTTAGTACTAAATGACCCCTATTGATATTGATGGTCTGGAAATGCTCTTTTAAACATTCTAGAAAATTTTGAGTTTATATAATGATTGGATTTCAGAAATGCTTGCTTCAGCAAAATGTTCCGCATCTGAGTAAGGGGTTGAAATGATGATGCATGTCTTTGAAGGGCAAAAGTCGTGACAGCTTTGAGTTGGTTTCCTGAAAGTGAGCCATTTTCTAGAATCATAATTGTTGAAATATATTTTTTTTACAATAAGGTTCACCCTTTGCAAGGCCCGAGGAACCCTCCAGTTACATTTAGAGGTCATTTGTGTGTATATAAGTGGAAAATATTGGTTTAATCCTTGAATCAGTCAAGATTGTAGTGATTGGGGAAACATGTTGGAAGTCAGTTCCACATCTCAGTGGTTTACTTGTCAACATTTCTTTACTAATGAAAAAGAGAGAAAAAAAGAGGAGCAATTATTAAATTATTTTGATAAACTTTTCATGAGTAAAAAATCAATATTAAACTTGACTTTTAAACTGTAATGTAGGAAAAGTCATTTTTTTATGATTAGCTGCTTGGAAAAGCAAAGCTTAAAGAAACTTCTCACTTTATTTTGATTTTTACCTGATCAATTATTTTTTTTCATCGCTTGCTTAGAGTGGGTTTGGACTTCCTACCAACACCTGAGACATCGCACCCTAAAGAAAATATCTTTTCTTTTATTGTTCTCTTCATTCTTTTCTTCTCTTTTTTTCTTCCTCTTTCCTCTTCTTTTCTTCTCTCATTTCTTTCTCACTCCTCTTGTTTCTTCCTCTCTCTCTCTCCTCTTCTTTTCTTCTCTTTGCTTTTCATTCTTTCTCACTCCTTTTTGTCTCATGTTTCTTCCTCTCTCTTCTTTTCATTTCTTGCTTCTTCCTCTCTCCTCTTCTTTTGCTCTCTTTGCTTTTCATTCTTTCTCACTCCTATTCTTTTAATTTTTCTCTCTCTCTCTTCTTTTCTTCTCTTCATTCTTTGTCTTTTCTTTTTCTTCTCATATATATATATATATATATATATATATATATATATATATTTTCTCAGTTCATTTCTTTAGTACCCCACCTCTCTCCTAAAGAAAGAATGTTCTTGTTTTACCATGAAATCAATATCTATTATAAATTCTGTTGCCAAATTTTGGAGTTCGACATTTTGACCTTTTCACCTCTGATGAATTTTAAAAATGTTGAACAATGATCAAAGAACAATTGAAAAATAAACTCAAAATTTTTGCATGATAAGAACATGAAAAAGAATGTCACAGAAAGGGATTTAAGCAAAATTAAAAGGCATAAATTGGATGAAGAATCAACAAAATATTTGAAGAAATTGATGTACGCAGAATAAAGATTCAAAATGTTAATAATGTCATTTAAATAAATGAAAGAAACCAAACTGTTGCCTTTTAAGTAAAGAGAGAAATCTATAAGTTGCAGGAAGAAGTACAAAGGATCCTCAGCTTACAACAGAGTTTGCTTCTCACAATGCAATTTTCCATGTAAGTGCAAATGTACCCAAGATTTTCCATAAATAAGCACTTATGTTACTTGTCTATGCTAATTTTTTTTTTTAATCCCATGACCCCTAGGGTCATAGGGGCACCACACCCACTGTAGCCGCAGTAGAAGTGTTGTTTCTTGTGCAAGATAGCCTAATGGAACCCAACCCTCTCTAGGCCAGCTTTGAATTCAGTTTTTTCTTCTCCTAGATCAGTTGCCACCCAGTCTGTCCTGCTTTTTTATCCATAGCTGGGGGAAAAAGAAGAGGATTCATACCTTTCCCAAGGGTATTGGCATGTAAGTAAATATAATGGATCCAACAGGAATTCGAACTCAGCTCTACAATTCCTCAATCTGAGCCACTATCCATTACTTCATCGTGCCTCCCAAATACAATTCTAATACAATAGAAATAATCTATTAATAATAATAATCTGGTACATAACAACCTATTTCTATGACATATGTTTAGACTAAAAAGATAATTAGAATTTTTAAAAAAACACATGGAGGACACACATAATGAAATTAAATTGTATATTTATTGCCAGCAATATCATTGGCTCTCAGCAGATGAGCTGATCAAGTGTAAAATCTTGTTGTGTTTGTAGTACTTGAAAGCAGTGGCAAGTCTGGGGAAGAAAGAAAAAACAAATATGAATTTTTTTCTTTTTTATCAGGAATTTATCAACTGTCCTTATCTCTTACATGGAAGCTCAATATGTATTCACATATGTACATGTTTTAAGGTATATAAAAACAACAAACCAAGGTCAGTGGTGGTGAACATATGTATGTATACAGTGAAAAAGAAAAGAGAACAGTTCTTTACCTTTATTCCTGTGGTTGGCTTGCAGATGTTTCTAGAGATACTGGAGCAGGTGAGTCTAGAGAGATAGAACCTATAAAAGATACTGGAGAGGCAACTGATATAGAAAGTACAGGATCTGTTACAGGCACTGGCCTCTCTACCTCTTGAAAAAAATGTTCCAAGCTAGTCTGGAAGGATTCTTTCCTCTTCTCCCAAATCTCCCTGTAACACTACAGGATATCCATGACTCCTCTAGTGACCTTAGTGTATCTGGCAATGTTGAGGTCCCTTGCTCCAAGCTTTTCCAACCCTTCCTCAGGGCAAAACCTTCTGCTAGGTTTTGCTTTGACTCTGGGTTTGCTATGCCTTCTTCTGCCTCAAGCACTTGCCTATTCAGTTGAATGATATCCTCAGCAGATAAACTCTTTTTGATGAGATGCCAGCAGCCCTATGATATCAACCTCCACCTCTTAATCAAGTGCTTATTCAGGACAACAACCTTTTCTGTGACAGCCTTAACTGTTTTCTCAAAGCCATAAAAATCATTCACAAACTGGGGTTGCAGTTACTTCCATACACTATTCAAGTTCATCTGCTTAACTTCATCTGAAGCATCAGCAATGTTCTTTATACCATTAAGAATGTTGTAAGACTCCCCCAAATCCTTGAGATTCAAGTTGTCAATCGTCCTTCATAGGTAGTAGGCCTTGAAAAAGCCAATTACACCTTGGTCTAAAAGCTGCAAAAGAGTAATGGTGTTAGTTGGAAGGTAAACAACCTTGTATAGCTGGCCAATCATATTCGAGGATACCTGTCTACTAGGGCAGCTATTCAATCCCTATTGCAGATGCTTGCTCAGGCACATTTGTGTTTATTGAACACCCACAGAGCCCACCTGTGGTTTATACTGCAACTATACTGAGCAGACATTAGTTACAGTTTTTGGGAAAGAGCATGTTATCTAGCATGATCAACAATTTGAACACAGCCAGCACATTCAAGCCCTCGGCCACAATGACTTGTGACAGCACAGATATCAACAGCCCCCAAGAGTTCCGTCTACCCAATTTCACACACAAGGCTTGGGTTGACCCAGGGTATGGCTTTCAGGCACTTTCCAAAGGTGCCGCACGTTGGAATCAACCTCTCTAGTCTCCTTACTGACAAATCAACCATGGAGAGATTCAAACCTGGGTCTCATGATCAGAAAGCAAATGTTCTAACCACTCGGCTATGTGCCCACTAAATAAACTTGATATCCTTATGAAAGTCATTCAAATTGGCAGGGTGACCAGAAGCACTGACCAGCACTAGCAACACTTTAAAGAACCTTAAAAGCAAGGTAAGTTTTAACTCCTGTCAGAAAATGGTTGGTGAACAAGACCTCAAAAATATTAAATATCACCCATGCCCTCTTTTTAGCCTTCCAGATGACAGGAAGTTGACCCTTCCAAATGCTCTTGAATGTTCTTAGATTCTCAACCTGATACACCATCAAGGGCCTCAGATTAAAGTCACTTGCAGCATGAGGTCCAAGAAACAAACTGAGCCTCACCTTTCGAACTTTATGGCTTGATGCCGTCTTCTCATACTTGGCAATGTATGTACTATGAGACATTCACCTTCAGAACAAGCATAATCCACATAAGCCAACCACTACTGGCCACAAACTCTTCACTTTCACCCCTTTTTCACTTTTCAAAGGTTCAAACACTCTTTTAGCCTTCTCCAGAATTATCATAAATCTCACAGGTATACGCTGTTGATTCTGATCTTTGAGCCAAAGTACTAATAATCTTTCCATCCCAATAATGAGACCATTACACTGCTTAGTAATAAAAGTGAATTTCATTGGAACAGATCTTTTCACATGTTCAAGAATGTGATCTTTATCCTTGATAATCATTGTGACAGACAAACCAAGCAACTGGCCAAAGTCCATCACTGTTTCTCTCTTTCCAGACAGTTTAACATGTTTAATTTCACTTCCATGGTGATGGCTTTCCTTTTCTTCAAGGCACTGCCAACAGAAAAGGTTACACTTTGCTTGGAAGCCATAATAAAGAGCAGTAAGTTTCCACAAACACAACACAAACAAAAGAGAGCAAGTGCACAACAATCCAATATCACATGCAACAAGGAATTGATCCACACCACCCTCCCTTGTTCTAGCACCTTATGATGACATATTCTTCTGCTGCATAATGTATTTTCTGTTTTGTCACATATTCTTTATATGTATAAAGGCAAATGACATAAATCAAAACAACATTAATGAAGATTGTATCATAACAACAAATCATTGTAGGTTTGAACTGTCAAAAGCCACGGATTTACTGTAAATGAAAACTGATTCCTCAGCAGTAATTCTTATTGATGAATGTAGAGCTACATTGGATGAACCTGATGACTGAGCTAGAGGTCTCGGTCCCCCATGGAAACAATCAACCTAGAAAACTTAGATAACAGCGAGAAGATGGAGCAATAATGTCACTAACACACAAGGGGTTGCTGGGAGTGGAACCAAAAGAGAAAACTTAGGAGAAAGGACAATAAAAGAACAGGAACCAGGAAGACAGAAGATTTTGATTGATGTTGCATTTAAATTTTTGGAGATTGTAGGTGGTATGGAAACAAGTAATAAGAAGTGTTTTCCAGAGGTGAGAAGAAAAATAACTATTAGAATATAGTATACAATTACATCTAGCTATTTCCATAGTAAAGTGATGAGACCTAATAGCCAATCTAGTAGTATGCTTAAATTCACTAAGAAATTAAGGAACCAATTACATTACAGACCTATCTTTGGATTTTGTTGAGAATCTCGAGATAAATAGCTGGACCACTAAACCATACCAGCAATATTTAATGCATGGGCAAATGGTAGATTTATAAATGTGTAAGATGGATTCTGATGAGAAAAATTGCCTGGCATGACACAGTGAACCAACTTTCCTAATGGCAGACTTTTTTTTATGCCTATTGATTCCTTGGGGAAAATAGGACTGCAACACCACCTCTCGAACAGACGTAGTTCCAGGCGATATTCTTCAGCTTGGCCCTTGTCATGCTGGCTAACTTCACCTCTACGTCAATACTTCTGCACAAAGTCTGTTTTGATCGACCCACTTTTCACTTCCCTTGTGAATTCCAGTCAAGGCCTTGCCTGGGGTGACTAGAAGCAGGCTGGCAGAGTGTGTGGTTGATCCATTCCCATTCCTGTTTCTTGATGTGTAATCTAGATTGAGAATTGTCTGGTCCTGTCCCACAGTTGGTCATTGGAGACTACTTTTGGCCACCTGATATTGAGGATGTTCCTGAGACATCGGTTGGTAAATGTCTAAAGTTTGTGGGTTTTTGGTCTTGGTTATCCAAAAGGTTTCTAAGCCATAAAGTAAGACTGACTTGACGTTGGTGTTGAAGATCCAGATCTTGTTGTAAAGGGAGAGGGCTGCAGACTAAGAAAGACAATTGAATCAGTATAATCACCCCAGTAGTTATGCTGGTAGAAATCCTGGCACCACTTTAAGCAAAGAAGATATCTGGGAAGCTATAAAATCTACTCAGATGGGATATTGTGTTAATAAAATATGTTTTTGTAGTAATATATTTTGAATTTATTGATAAAGAAAAATTTAAATGATATACAGGGTGTGGCAGACTTACCTCTCACATAATGGTAAGACATTACCTAGATGAAGAGAATATTGTTAGTAAGTACACTATTTACATTATTCAGACTATTGTCCTCATCTTTGTCACCATATTTATTACAACGTTTCAGTTGTTGTACGCTCCAGCCTTCTTCAGGTGGTTGGAATGCCAAACTGAAGAAAGCCGGAGTATACAACGGCCAAAACGTCGTTTCAGTTCTACATTCCAACCACCTGAAGAAGATTGGAGTGTACAACAGCCGAAACGTTGCAAGAAATATGGTGACAAAGATCAGGACAATAGTCCGAATAATGTAAATAATACCTCATCGCAGAAATGTAGAGAGATATTGTTAGTAAGGTCTTACCATTATCTGAGAAATACTTCCTCTACACCCTGTACTTAATTTGTCTACCTAATAAAAACTGACCCCCAATCTTTTTAATAAGGTTAGATATAAGCTGAAATTTACATGATTATCTAAATATAAAAGTATTCCTGGTTGAAAAAGAAAATAAGTCCAGAAATGTCTCGCACCTTTCACCTGTGGAACTCCCTTCCCTATTCCTGTTTCCCTGTGAGCTATAATCTCCAGCTATTCAAGTGTAATGTCAATCGACATCTCCAGTTGCCTTGATCTATCCACTACCCTCATCTTTTCTTCTATCACTCCTATCTGATCGTGCTCTAAATTTTCTGTAACCCCTTGCGTCCTAGTGGCTCCCGCCTTGCTTGCGGTGAAATGCTTAAAAAAAAAAATAAGCAACCATAAAAGTAAATAAAATGATTTGCAACTGTCTCTCTATTTGTGAGTTGAAATATTGTAGCCAATATAAGACAATGACGAATTTGTTATTGCAAGTAAATTAATTATGAATGAATGTCATCTTTTGTTTCTGACATGGCTAGATCGAGTTAAAAGAAATGGTTCAAGAATCTAGATTGACTCTTTGATAAATTTGAAGGAAAGCAAAAATGATTTTAATGAAAAATCATCCTGCTGAAATCTCTAGAAATATCATTGGGTATTGCTGGATATTTCCTCCCTAAATCTCTCTCTCTGTTCCAAACTCACACTCTTAGTCTTTTGTCATCTCTCCCAGCCTCTCTGTCAGGGTTTCTACTCTTTCTCACATACTCTCTCAATTGTTTCCATTGCTCTCTCTCCCTTTCACTCATTTATTTTGCTTTTTCTGTCTCTCACTCATTTATTTTGCTTTCACTCTCTCTCACACTCTTTTATTTTACACTCCTTTATTTTGCTTGCTCTCTTTCATCTATTTTGCTCTAGCTCATTTACCCATTTTCTACTCTCTCTTGTGTCTCCTTAGCTCTCTCGCACTCTTGTGTCTCCTTAGCTCTCTCGCACTCTTGTGTCTCCTTAGCTCTCTCGCACTCTTGTGTCTCCTTAGCTCTCTCGCACTCTTGTGTCTCCTTCTCTTGCACTCTTGTGTCTCCTTCTCTTGCACTCTTGTGTCACCTTAGCTCTCTCTCCCACTTGTGTCACCTTAGCTCTCTCTCCCACTTGTGTCACCTTAACTCTCTCTCCCACTTGTGTCACCTTAACTCTCTCTCTCTCTCGTGTCTCATTAGCTCTCTCTCTCTTGTGTCTCATTAGCTCTCTCTCTCTCTCTTGTGTCTCATTAGCTCTCTCTCTCTCTTGTGTCTCATTAGCTCTCTCTTGTGTCTCATTAGCTCTCTCTTGTGTCTCATTAGCTCTCTCTTGTGTCTCATTGGCTCTCTCTTGTGTCTCATTGGCTCTCTCCCTCTCTCTTGTGTCTCATTGGCTCTCTCCCTCTCTCTCGTGTCTCATTGGCTCTCTCTTGTGTCTCATTGGCTCTCTCTCGTGTCTCATTAGCTCTCTCTCTCTTGTGTCTCATTAGCTCTCTCTCTCTTGTGTCTCATTAGCTCTCTCTCTCTCTTGTGTCTCATTAGCTCTCTCTCTCTCTTGTGTCTCATTAGCTCTCTCTCTCTCTTGTGTCTCATTAGCTCTCTCTCTCTCTTGTGTCTCATTAGCTCTCTCTCTCTCTTGTGTCTCATTAGCTCTCTCTCTCTCTCTTGTGTCTCATTAGCTCTCTCTCTCTTGTGTCTCATTAGCTCTCTCTCTCTC